>JAPMNP010656657.1:0-34928 GCA_029874935.1 Atherina boyeri | reverse complement strand
GATAATATCTTAAGGCTCTGAAGTAGCTGCTTGACTTGCAGACTGCACCATTTTTCCCAGTGCCAGCCGAGCTGTGTCCAACATATTGTTGGAACATAGACGTATTTGGCAACCTGAAATGGCGGCTGCTAGGCTGGTATATGTAAACATAACTGCATTATCGTGCTCGTTGAAATTTTTATTTTAATTCAAATATTTTTCAAGGGCATGCTGTACTTTCACTCTGCACCCCTCTAAACGCCCCGTGGAGCTATTATTTTCTAAAAAATATATAGCTTTTTATTCAATTGTTCCATATTCAACCTTTTTTTAATTCATTTGAGGAAAAGCATAAAAGTTATTGTTTTTCACCAGCACCGATCAACTGATCCTTCCAAGGCCAAACTGGTGGGTCAACAATTCTCATACTTGCTAATGTGTTTAATGACTTTTGTATCAGAGTACTGATCAATGGTGTTCATAAGAAGAATAAAGCTACTGCTGTCACCGCTCCTCGACCGCAATTTATACCAAAAGGTCTGGTTTTTAATTCATTTGAGGCAAAATTTCTATAGCTCCTGAAAATTTAATATGTTCACTTAAATATTTGAATGACTCATAAGGAGTGGTTTTCTGATTTCACATGGACAACCACCTGTAGGCTTTTTTTTCCTTTCTCTCCTACAGTGAGTATATGTATCCTTTTGCTTATGAGTAGAAATGCACAGTTGGTTTAAAATTTCTATAACGCAGATCTTATTAGCTGTGACAGTGTGAAACGGAAATGTTTTTGGGTTTTCTGTTTATAAATGAATGAATGAAGAGCTTTATTTCTAACATGGATGAGTAACAAAATAAAGTTAACTGAACAAAACAAACAAAAAATTGAGCATAGTCAAAACAACAATAATATGAATCCAACATGTCCAAAAAGGAGTAGGATGAAGAATAAGCTAACCCCGTTCTTTACTATTCAATAAACAGTCTCCCCTGATATACATATCTACATAATATTTATAACAAAATAGAAAATAAATAAACCCTTACGCCCTCTTTGTGACACTTCAGTCCATTTTTATGATTTTGTTTTTTTTTCTTTTTACTTGATCATTTCGGCTGTGTAGCGGTTCATGGCGTGGATTTTTGCAATAACTCCTTTTTAATCTTGTTTTCTTTTTTTCTAATCTGGTGTCTTTTCACCTCGCGCATCTTTAATACTCCGTGGAAGAATTTTGCACCCTCTGGTGACCCTCCGTGGACAATAGTGTCCACAAACCAAACCTGCTATAAAATCGTCATACATTAATATTTTTTTCTACTTCTTTTCCCCATAATTTGAACAATTTCTGTTCTGCTCAAAACTCAGACATTCAATAATTTTCAGTTTCATAACCATTTAAATCCCAGATTTGAATATTTTGATTACTGCTTCATTGATTAAAAAAAAAAAAAAACACAAATTAAATTTTCCATAATAGATATTTGTGATGAGTTTTTGGTGTTAAGAGCCTTGGATGTGTCAAAGATTAAAAACAAAATTAATGTGATTGCATTTTTTATGTAGTGTAAGATATGAACTCTGGTCACCCTCATGTCCAAAAGTATCCCAATTACGTCCATTGAAAACCACAGTTTTTAATCAAACAATTATAGTTTATAATTTATTTGGTGTCAGCAGTTCATTTTGAAGAAAAATAGCCATATCAGGCATTTTAACAGGATTTCACCAGGTTCAATGGTTTTACCATTTTGGCACATGCAGGAAATTCTGGTATTTCTGATACCTGTATGTTGCATTACGGAGCTGTGTCACTATCAGGGGGCACCAACAGGGATTTATTTGTGCACGTGTGTGTGTGTGTTAGAGAGCATGAATTTGTAAGCATGCACTGATAACATCAGGGGTTAAAAGGGGCATCTGTTGAGAGATGGCTGACTCTGTCAAATTCCCCCTCACAGTTTGTGTCTTCTTCAGATGAATCCTGCAGCTCGCTGCCAGACAAAGGCTGAATGACCATGTCTAAAGCTTCTTCTGTAGAGAAGAACCTCTGCATTTTTGATCCAGGTCTTTCCCATTCTTTGCTAACTAAGAAAATGAAGATGCACATTTATTTTTGGGTGTGAAAGCAGCAAGGTGCATAAACACACTTATAGATAGTTTTTTGTTTTTGAGAACAGCAAAGGCTCATGTTTTGATTCGAGCACCTCTTCAAAGTCAAACTCACACATCCCTCAAGAGATACCCTTTTTCACCCCAGATATTATCAGTGCATACTTACAAATTCATGCACTCTAACACACGCATTCACACACATTCACATACGTAGATGCACGCACATGCACGGCATGCCCAAAAACTTCTTCTTGGTGCCCGCCGCCCTGACACATTTCCATAGTGTAGCCTACAACATATCCAAAACACCAGAATTTCCTGCATGTATCTACAATGGTAGAATAGTTGAATCAGGTGGAATCCTGTAAAAATGTCCGATATGGCTATTTTTCTTCAAAATGAAATGCTGATATCATATAAATAATCATCTTAAACTATAACAATTGTTTGATTAAAAACTGTGGTTTTCAATGGAAGTCAATGGGACACTTTTGGACACGAGGGTGACCAGTTAGTATCTTACACTGCATAAGAAATGCAATCACGTCAATTTTGTTTTTAACCTTTGACACATCCACGGCTCTTAACACCATCAAAGACTTGTCCTACTTATTTATTGTATGGAAAACAATTGAGTTTTTTGTTTTGTTTTTGTAATCAATGAGTCAGTCATTTAGATATTAAACTGGCATTTAAAGGGTTAAAATCCTAAAACTATTGAATGTTTGGTAATTTTGTGCAGGACTGAAGTTGTTCAAATGATTTATGAAAAAAATGTTAAAACAAATATTAATGTATAATGATTTTATAACAGTTTCTTTGTGCGTGGACTCTTTTATCCACAAGAGTGCCAAATTAGAGAAGGGCACAAAGGTCAAGTATACAAATCGTTTACAAGAGCATTTGATTGTTAAAGCCCCTCTTCCTCCCTGCACTTGTAAAAAAAAACATGTGTTTGTTTCACTTCATAAACTGGGTCATGTTCGGACACTGCTTGAGCTCCACACCCAAACTGTTCCTAAACCTCACACCACAAACAGAAACACAAAACTGCTGTAGGCTATGTGCCCACTAATGTTTTATGTTGAACTCCCTTCCCAGATTATAACCCCCCCATAGGCCTATCTGTTAAAGTTTATATTTTGTACTGCTCTGAACATAATTTATGCTGTTTGAAAATGAACCAGGTCAGGGAATTTCACTGAGATGTTCACGCAAAAGTCGCTACTAACCCTAAATATTGGGGAAAAGTAACGAAATAAAGAGCCGTTTGAGAGCCGAAAGAGCCGGCTCATCGAGGTGAACTGACCTAAATCACCAAGAAGTGCCGAACTTCTCATCACCACTCAGTTTCTATTTCTACAGAATAGAAACCAAAGGAAGAATTGCGCATTTAGGGTATCAATTTCAGCGCAGTCCAACAAGGCACACCCCTAATAAATAATACAGCCTTGGGAGGGGAAGTGTCATCCCGCGTTTTGCGAGGGGCTAATGTAATATGGGAATTCAGCCAATGGGTGGATACCGTCTGTCCCAACCTCTATATTTACAGTCAATGGTCATAAACAGCATACAGTCACCGAGCCTAACCAACAAACACACAACAGGTAGGAGCTATCGCTTATAATTAAAAAATAATCAAACGCACCTCTATGTTTAAAAGCTACTGACACTTATTGTGTTTTTTTGTATTCGTGTTAAGTCCTGGCATGTTTTTATCGTCTTCGGTGGTAGCTGGAAATTATGGAGGCAGCTTTCCCCGAAGCTGCCTTCCCAGGAAAAGAAAGCGGATACCATTAGGCCTATAACGTTACAATGTAAAACGGCTATTGTTTTATATTAATGTGAAACAGTAATATTTTGGTGTTTAACTGCTTTCTAAAAGTTAAAACTTGTGACGTTATTACAACGTAGTTAGCCTACCCATCACGTGATATTAAACCGTTAATGTTTTATACCGCATGCAGAATGCTTATTAGCCTACTATAGATTATTAAATTTAATGATAGCGTAGGCTAATAATGGCGAGACTATGCTGTTCAGCCAAATCTCACCAATTCTCCACCCAAGCATTAAGAAAAATCATGTCCTGTAAATTACAAAGATGTTCACATTAATAGGCTACGTACGTTATGACCAGTGGTTATGATCTTATGTTTTATGTTCCTTCATCATATTTTCTCTCCCTATCTACGTATCTGGTGCCTAATAAAAGGTTTTGCCTCATATATGAAGCCTTAAGGTTCATTTTAGAGTTTTTTCATTAACCTACACTCAACATTGACCTTATTTAACCTAGATTTAACCTTGTTTTACCTAGTTATTCTCTCAAAGTATAAAAATGTATGCATGAGAGTAAACTTTACACTCATGCATACCTTCTTACATGCTTTCTTTACACTGTAAAGAAACCTAAGGACACACCCAGGCTCGAAGACGAGAACACACCAGTGCAATGAATCATTGTCATCATGATGAATGCAAACCAACACAGTTTGAGCCCAGTTGTATCCATGACAATGGAAAATTTCTCTTTTTAAAGCAATTTTTTTTACCAGCAAGATCAATGGATTAAAGGTCATGACCAGAAATTTTCACTTTTCCACGTGAAAACATGTATGATATGGTTCCCTTATGGTTTTACACTGGTCGGGAAGCTGATATTTAAAAGTGGTGCGTTTGTTTACCCTTGGGTTCTTAAACCAGCCCACGTGTACCCACACATATCTTGATTTCTCCCCCTTTTTGACGTCAAATTGGCAGGATATTCCATATATTGACATCGCAGACCTATGCTGCTGGAAGCCTGCGCCGCCCCTCTCCCCCTCATATTCAGTTGAGTGCCGCCATTGCTGAATTCGGATTCATCCGAGTCGGGTTTTTTCACAGCCTGCGCCATGTTGTCATTTTGGAGTGAGATGCTACGGCGTAGAGCTGTCCATATAAAAAAAAATTTGACTAAAAGTTTATTGTAAAAATGTGAAACGTATCGTGTTATAACGTGATCATTTATTGTAAAAACATGACTTGTGACAGTTGACAGTCCTCATAGTATACCTTTTAATTAACACTGTATATCATCTTCTGGCCTTGGGTTGAATGGTTTATGTGACTCTAATGCTGAAGATACCGGGATCGACTTCACTTTTGTCCTTCATCCTGTTATAGTAGTTTTATACCATAAGAAGAGTCCTCTGTAATGTGAAACATATGACAGTATTATGTTTTATGATTCATGTTTTTACAATAAATGCATTATGTTTTAACTTTATAGTGTAGTGGTCCTCAGTGATGTTTATGGTAGGGACGAAAGCCAAAGGCGGATTCGATCCCAGGATCCCCAGCATCCCCAGCATCAGAGACAGACACGCAAACCATTCAACTTCAGGCCAGGATACAACGTGCAGTGTTAATTGGAAGTATACTAACAGGACCGTGAACTGTCACAAGAGTCACGTTTTTATAATAAACTATCACATTATAACGTGATAAGGTCTAATTTTTTTAACATGGGTGGCAGCTCTACGCTTTCATAAGATGCTGAAGTGTAGCCTGCAGTGTTAACCCCCCTCCTTCCTGCTACCAATCAACGCACCCCTCATTGCATTATTATAATGACCATCTAGGAAAGCCAAAATATTGCACCTAATCTTGTGAGACAATATTATGTTTAGAAACAAGGGTCAGAAAACCTAAAAAAAAAAAAATCCACTCGATTTTTTTTTTTTAAATGGCCTGAAAGACTATAATAGAGCATGGGCATCCATGGTAATAATATAGGTGATGACTCCTTTTAGCTCTCCAAAACCAAATTGATGAGCAAAATAACCAGTGTTTCCATCACAGCTAGGCGCTTGAAGCCTTGCAGTGCAAAAACACTCCTTAGAACACTAAGGTCAGTTGATTTTCACTCATGTTCTAAGATTAAACAATGCTAATTTCCCTCCTTTGACAGTCAATTCGCTGCTTACCTCAACTCACAGGAAGTATGTCAAAATAAAAGCTCTCACAGTATAAAAAGGCCATTAACAAAACAACCTGAATAAACTGTAACTTAATCATCTGTTATAATAAATTATGTTTATGCTTTGTGTCATTTACAACATCAGATGCCGTCGTCATCATGGACATGTCACTGTAAAGGAGAAGATCTCTCCACAGGACATTGAACTGTCAGCAGTGAGTTTTCATCTCCATCATCTACCCAGAGAGTTTACATGTGTTATTCTGGTAGTGGCCTATGTTATAATGGCACTGCTGCAAACAGCCTGTGACATCATCAGCTAAGTTGTTGTTGGGCTACAAACAACTTCATAAGCCTTTGTGGCAATCTCTGAAGATTTGGAAGTCTCCCTCTCTGCTTCACTACCAACATTCCAACAGTTTGCCTGTTTTCCATATGACAGCACCAGTCTGTGACATTGGTCAATTGTCTGGATTATATTAGACCGTTTCCCTGTCAAGTTTAATGTTGTGGTGTGTAACACGGGGTTGAACAGTGAGGCACGGCTGTGACATTTGCCCACGACAAACCTCTTGACCACTGGTCGCTTTTCCTCCGCTTTCTCCAGCTCTGGCTTTAAGAATGCCAACGTTTGTGCTGAACTACACATTTAAGAGCTAGTTAATCTTTTTAACTTAACTTGCTCTGGCATCCTTCATTCTGTCAATCTTTTGAGGACTCCACCCACACTCATGGTAATATTCACAAGCCCTTAGTCTTTTTAGATATTTTGTGCATAATTTGATAAAATTTTTCAGTCTAATTTTGGGTGTAGGTAAATTAGAAAAAAAATAAAGAAAAAATGAAATGTTCAGTATAAAGGTGAGCTGACTGATTTTTCCCCAACAGATATCAAAGGACAAACTCATGATCAACGATAATAGAAATCCTACTTTTAAGCTTTGCTTGGTAAGAGAACTACATCTTTTTTTCTTTTCTTTTTTACTTGTCCTGTCCAGCATCATAGCAAGCAGAATGGTGGTCTGGCTGTGCACTTGTATATTACATCGAATTTGTGTGTATAACAATGAAAACTGTTTAAGTATTTAAATATTAAAACCTACTTTCTACTGTCCTCAGAAACATCCATAAAAATGGACCACAGCACATCTGAGATGGGTGAGTAAAAGACAGTGTACACAACATTCAGAATAACAAAAAAAATCTTTCAACCAGTCTGTCTGGACCCAACAGAAGTCCACTATTTGTGGATGCAGTATAATTTTTGTGCCCGAGAACTAGTGCTTACATATGTGCCACTTCAAATACCACGATAAAAGTTAATAGTTGTGACAGATCTATGAGAAAAATATCTATATCATTATTTTGTAGAGAAACCAAATAAGCACAAGTAAAAAATTTAGCTAAAACACATATAAATTATAGGATATGTGTGTATACAGTCTATGCTTCATACACATAACTTATGGAGAACTGAAACTGCCAAAATTTTAAATAGATATAAAAATATAAAAATCTCTCAATTAACAAATGAATTTGCCAATAAATGATACAATGAAAAAATTTTCATATTTTTCTATTAAAAAATCCACTAAATGTGACAAAAATAATATTTCATTTGTCATCAATAGCTGTTTGGATTTAACTTTGTATTAAAGGTGGTATAGAGGATTTTTTCATTTTTAACAAAATTAAAATTTTTGTTAAAACCTACTAGAGAGATATGTAGCAGCCCTGTCATTATGAAAAACAAAAAAAAAGTGAAAAGATATATGAAGTGTGGACGTGGTGGGGCCCAAAAAACCGTAGCCAATAGAGAATGACCACTAGCCGTTCAATATTGATCGTTGGCACCTCAATCAACCTCTCTTATTTTTGCAAGTGACTATGTTTGTAACGTACGTAATTTACACTAATGTCCGGCTCCTCTGATGTCGCGGCTCTGTCTCACTGGTTGATCACAGCGGTGATCCTCCCTGGATGGATCTGTCCATCCGAATACAGCGCAAATGTTTGCTATTGTACAAGCTACAGTCGGTTCTCCCTGTCACACAAATGCAGCGTGCTGCTCGCAGCAGGTCCCTGAATAGAGGTCTTAACAACGGTTGCTAACGTCGTCGTAAAGGCATGGCCAGGGAGGGAATGAAGTATGAATGAAGTAGGCTTGTCTTGTGCATGTGCTTTATTCAAAAACTCGCCAACGGTCTCTGCTTTCTGTGATGCCACAAAAATCGTCTGTACAACCTTTAATACTTAAATTAATTTACTCTTCTATGTCATTTTAAGTTCAATTTGTTTATTTATTTGATGATTTCTTTGAACATTTTTTTCCTCCTTTTCAAAAAAAAAATGCCTACATTTATTGTTGTATTCTTTCTCCTTTAACATTTTCTCATTCCCATTTGTATATTTAATTCTTCTCTGTGAGCTGTGACTCTCGATTGAGAGTCAAGTAGTTGTAAATGTCATGGTAAGCTAAATTGAATTGCAATATCTTTGTCAGTTGGTAGTTCTGGAGGTTCATAAACCAGTATTTTGTAAAATCTTTTCGGTCTTAAGTACCAGCAAGCGCACATTTTTCCAAATATCGTTCTATAACCTGCCCACTTAAGTGCCGAACTGTCTGCGAAAGTGTGAAGTCTGCTCACGTATCCTTGATGATAAAATTACGCAAGTTTACAGCAGTCACTCCATACTGGGGGCGGGGTCCCGGCAAGCTTTTTGCAGAAGTTTGCTGCAGATTGGTGAACCTCTGATCATCTTTAAATCTGAGAGGCTATGCCTCTTTAAAATGCTTATTTATACCCAAATAATGTTATTGACCCGTTACCAATTAACCTAATTAGTTGTCAAATGCTCCCCCCAGTTGTTTTTTTATTTGTGCCATTACTTTTCCTTATTTTGTTTGCCCAGTTTCAACTATTTTTTAGATATATTGCTATCAATTCAGTCAAAATGAGCTAATATTTTCCATGAAAAGATAAAATGTATCAGTTTCATCTTATGATATGATGTTTATGTTCATGGGAGTAAAATAATAATAATAATAATAATACATGTTATTTATAAAGCCCTTTGCATTTGTGCAACTAATCTCAAAGTGCTAATGATTATGAAATACAGGATTTTGAAATTTGCAAATCATTGTGTTCTGGTTTTATATACATTTTACACAGCATTCCAACTTTTTTGGAGGGGAGGTTATAGAAGTTCTGATTTTATAATTACATTCACAGCACAGGGAAGAAAAAAAACACTATTTCAAGACTATTTAATAACACTGATTTAATTTTTTTTTCTCACAGAGTGGCATCAAGTGAATTATGAAAACTGGACAGAATCTCATGTGAGCTTGTGGTTGAAATCCATTGGAATAAAAGAAATGTACATAACAAAGCTGAAGGAAGAAGAGGTCACCGGACCAGTTCTCACTACTCTTCGGAGAGAATATCTCAGCAATAGCATTGGAATGAAAGGTGGCCAAATTGAACATCTATTAAAGAAAAGAGATGAGCTCATAAATCAAGAACAAACAAAGAATAAGAAGGACTCCAGTAGTAATGGAAAAGATGAAAAAAATAAAAGTGTTTTAGTATCGGGAAAAGAACCAAAACTTTCCTCACCAGAACCAAAGCAGGACAAAGACATGGACAGAGCAGGACAGTTGCGTATCACTAATTCATTTAGTGACAACACATCTGGAGTAAATTTCTGTGACTTCAGGAAATTTGATCAGATTGAGAAGGACTGCAGGTATGTGAAGCACAATGTGCTTCCTCCAGAGACAGGAATTGAAAACATGATTTTTCCATGTCATGAATATAAGTCGCTTGAGGTTGCACACAAACTAGACTCAAAAAAGCTTAAACCAAAAGTGGCAAATGAGGTACTAAGATTTGCATGTGCGTGCATGAATATGAGAAGCAATGGAACAATTCATTTTGGCATCATGGATAAAGTCAGAGGCACTCACAAGCACGGAGAAATCATAGGGATACCTATCAAAAATCAGGAAGATTTTGTGGATGCACTGGATTATATTGAAAGATGCTTCAAAGGATCAAATCAACAAAACGATGCCAGAGCTTGCATAAGGAACCCCCGATTTATTGAGGTTCTTGACAAGGAAACAACAGAAAAGACTTGGGTTGTTGAATATGATGTTGTTCCAAAAGCAAGCATTGTCAAAGATAAACTTTATTATGTTGGTGTCCCAAATTTTGTTGAGAAGGACAATAAAGTCAAATGTGAAGAACAGGTTCCCTATTGCAGAGTAGGAGCCAACACACGGCGAATACCAGAAGATGACCCAGTTAATTTAGTTCATTTCATTCAAGCACTAAGAGAAAAAGACCAACAGAGAGAGGAGGCAGAATCATCAACCATTGAAACAGCTCTGGACTTCAAAGAAGATCAAAAGAGGAAACTTTCAATCCTCCTTACACGTGGCAAAAAATGCATGGATGACTCTTTGTTTTACATAATTGTAACGAACCAAATTCAGCCAGAGCATCTTGACTACATAAGCTTCTTGGTTAACATGAACCTTTTCTGTGTCTTTGATTTCGACCCTGATTCTGAGACATCTGGCCTTTATGGTAAATGTAAAAGTCTGAAGCCTGTAACCCCCCACTTTCTTAAGGACTATGAAAATGTCAAAAGATTGGAAAATGCTGACTTCATAAAATCTTTGAATCTCATTGACCGTGTAAGTTGGATTTTCTGCAACGGAAGAAACAACTTCCCTGGTGAAGAAGTTCCATATGATGAGAAAAACTGGACCAAAATACGAAAAAAGAAGATGAAAAAAGCTGTGTCGCTCATCTGCAATGACATCCTCCCAAAGAATTCATTTGTGGTCCTCTTCCTGCTGGTGTCAGATGTTGAGCAGCCGGTTGTGGAGACCTTTCATGAGTTCTATGCGGAAATGAATGGACATGATTGTTTGACAGTCATATCAGAGTCAAAGGAAAACTACAAAAAATGGGCAAGCCTTGCACAAGTGTCTTGTCCCACATCTACACTCAGTGAAATCAGTATCGTTGACATGCCGCTAAGTCACGTGGATGCCACAGTTCAAAGCATTCAGCTATCAAAAAACCAACCAACAAGGAAACTACCAGCCTCTAACGGAGGTCTGTGCTTCCTTAAGTCTGTTGAAGAGGCTTCACTGGATTCTTTAGAAATAATCAGTGTTGATCAGTGTGATGATACAAACCTGAACATCATGAGCGAGGAGGAAATTCAGCAAACTGAGATTTACTTCTATCGAGGTGGAAAGATAGACTGGATCAACTTCTGGCTTGCTGACAAGCATAAGTGTGGGGGGATCATTGAGCGAGACGCCTACAAAGAGGCAAGCACAATCCTGGACAGTGTGGTTCACCGCAAAGTCAAACGCCCCATAGAAAGTGTGAATATGTACCATCAACCTGGCAGCGGTGGAAGTACAGTGGTACGGCAGATCCTTTGGCGTTGGAAAGCACAAGTGCGATGTGCAGTTGTAAAACCGTGTAAGGAAGTCACCAATGTGTGTGAGCATGTTGTGAAACTGAGGGAACACAGTGAGAAGGACAAGAACAGTTGTCTACCAGTGCTCCTGCTGTTGGAGGACCAAAATCCAGATTACATTGATGATCTAAGACGGCATCTTGGAAATGCCATTGCAACCAAAAAGATAGTTTCCTCTGTCCTGTGCTTCATACTGCTCATCTGCAATAGATCAAACGATCCAGAAAGAATGACCAGAGCATCCCCATCTCAAACAGTTGCAGTCACACACAAACTGTCCGATGAGGAAAAGCCTTTGTTCATAGAAAAAGCAGGGCAACTCAAACTGCATTTCAAATCAGACTTCATCCTCACATTTGTTCTGATGACTGAAGAGTTTGAGCAAAGCTACATAAAGAGTTTTGTGAAAAATGTTCTAGATAAAATCGATAATTCAAGACCTGTCATTCCCCTCATAAGATTTGTGGCTCTCTTGAATTGGTATGTCAAGGATTCATACATATCAGTGTCACACTGTGAGGCATTCCTTGGCATTGCTCTCCATGTAGTTGGAGCTCGGTACCACGCTTTTGTGGATCAACTCGGCGATGATGCCAAGCTTCTTTTCATCCACCTTAGAGAAAGAACAACACACATCCAATCGATTCGGATCATTCATCCAGAAGTGGCAAAGGAAATCCTGAGTCAGCTCTCAGCAGATTTGCCCCAAAGTGTTATCGCTATGAAACTCATCAACAATGAGGTCCTGATGAACCACAGGTTTGATCGAGATGAGTACCTAAGCATCATTAAAGCGCTTTT
Organism: Atherina boyeri; assembly: GCA_029874935.1. Lineage (NCBI taxonomy): Eukaryota > Metazoa > Chordata > Actinopteri > Atheriniformes > Atherinidae > Atherina > Atherina boyeri. The sequence goes on along the minus strand of JAPMNP010656657.1, from coordinate 22,560 downwards.
CATTAGACGCAACAAAAAAAGCAGAGGAGATCCCGTAGATACCGCCTTTTCACCCCTTATTGAGCATGTCATCACTGAAAAAGGTGATGTCAAGAAAGCTGTCGATCTTATGAAAGCAGCGTACATAGCTTTGGGAAAAGATGCCTATGTGGCACAACAACTTGCACGACTGCTTTACATGTATGAGAGATTTGAGGAGGCCCTTGAGTGGGCAGAGAAAGCAAAATCTCTTGCCCCACATGATACATTTATCCTCGACACATTGGGGCAAGTTTACAAGAGGTGGTTTTATCACTTGTATGACACGCTTGAAGAGAAAGAACCATCTCCTGAACAGGCTGTTGAAATCATAAGCATTGCACTCAAAGGAATCTCTGCCTTTCGTGCATCTGAAAAGACACCAAAGAAGGAAACTGTCAGCCTCAACAGTTCATACTATGGAGAGGTGGATGTTGGTTGCAGGCTGCTACATTTTCTGTCAGGAGTGGATGTTTTTTCAAACACAACTGGATATTCAGAATTGATGAAGTATCTGTTAACGGACCACATACCAGCAGAGGTCAGAACACCCTGGCAGACGTTTCATCAGCTACTGAAAGGGTTAGAAAGGAGTCTGAGACAAGCACTTGAGTGCATTTCTGAAGATCTGAGCTACTTTCAAACTGACATTAGTGAAGAAGATGAGGAACTTGATGCAAGAGAACCAGAGCAGGTATACAATCCAAGAGAATGGTTAACAAGAAAGAGTGCCGTATATGCTGGATTTTTTTGCAGTACACCAGAAGAGAGTGATGAAGCAGCTGAAAGCAGCAGCATTGACCTAGTCACTCCAGCTGAAAAGCTCTCTCCATTTCAAAGACAGATGCAGACCTACAAGCTCGGTGGAGGAAATGTTACAGCCATCCTTTCATTACTCTATGACCAGAAACCCCAAAGAGCAGGGAAAAAGCTAGAAAAAATCATGGGCATGTACCCAGAAAATCTGACATGGAAAGATCTTGACCAAACAGAACTCACAAACTTCATTTTTTGCCAGATAGCTCTTAACTGTATTCTTCCTGGCTCCTCGAAGCTACTGTCCCTTCAAAATCTCCAAGGTCTCAGCAAGAGATTCATGACCAAAGGGAGAAACATGTCATCAGCAAGTGCTCTCTTCCTTCTCTCTCTTCTGTTTTGGCCAGAACAAACCAATGAACTCAGTGCTACCGATGCTCAGATCCTTTTATCTGCCATTGATGCCCTTCAGAGACTTTGTGAGCAAAAAATCCAACACATGTCTCAGAGGAAAAGCAGGATTGTGACACACTTCTTTCTGGCAAAAGGAAGAGGTATCAACAAGATTGTCCACAGAAGTGCTATTGAAAAGCAGATTAAAGGCACTCTGAGTGAAAGAAAACTCAAATGGCTCGGAGGGGAAGTGTGGAAAACCAAGGAAGTTGTCCAACAACTGAAACGGGTTGAGGGGTGGACTGAAAATGAAAACCTGTATGTAAAATTTGGACAGAAGGACAAGAAGATTAGGATAATTCCTCGCTATTCTGCCTCCCTGCCACATGGAAATGAAAAGGTCACATTTTACTTAGGTTTTTCATTTGATGGTGTGGTTGCCTTGGACATCCAGGTGATGGAATAATGGTCGAAGTGTAAACCTTCCACAATCAAAACCTGGACATGAAATGATCTAAGGCAAAAGAAAAATGAACATTTTTTCTACATTTTCTGATATGACAGATTCTAAGAGTTTTGATGAGACCAGCATTAAATACGAGTTTTTTTTTTTTCACACTTCAATCTCCATACTTTTAGTAAAGTCAAAATAATCAAGCAAGAGTTGTTCGATGTTGGAAACTTTTCTCCTGGCATTTACTTTTAAAGTAGCTTTGAATATTTGTATCTTTATTTAGTTTTTCTTTTGATTAAAGGAAAAATTTAACATTGTGAATTATTTGAGATTCACTGTGTTTTAACAGGAAGTCTGGCTCAAATGTGTAAATAATCAAAAGCAGATATTGTCACATGAACTTATATTTTTAGAAAGTTTTGAGACAGTTGCATATAAAGTCTGTCATAATAGGATTTTGTGACTTGTCAATATAATTTTTTACTACATCTAAAAAAAAATTGGTTAAATGTTTTTCATATTTCAAATAAAGAAAACAGAGATGGAAATAAAAGCTTGGCATTGTCTCTTATTCAGTGATGGAAGATGACTGGATTGGTGCAAAGTTACAGGAGATAATGCATTAGGTTGTGTGTCATGGAAGATATAAATACAATATAAACACAGGGTTTATTTACAAATTTTATTTGAAAGAAAAAATGTGCAGGAAAAAGACTTTGGTACAGAAAAATTACATGTTTCAAAGTACTTTAAAGGAGAAAATACATTTCCATTTCAAGGACCACCAAAATCCATCATACTTGGACAAGAATGCAGTGACGGAAAGAAAATTTTTCCTTTCATTTGAACTGTGATTTTCCAGCATGTAAAAAACAAACAACTTTAAGTATTTTGGGGGGATTTTCATGAGCCAAGGTTTTAATATTTTATTACCACTTAATCGGTCTTCAGCTGTGCCAGTTGAGTGAAAAAGAACCGGTCCTCCATGGGTCCAACATTTCTCTATATGCAGGTTACGTCGTCCTCAGCACAACAAACCAACATGAAAATCCATGGCTCGGAGATAAAAGCTTGTAACATGATGGGGCGAATTATTATTTGTTGTCACTCATTTTTAGGCACCTGTGGCCTTTATTTGAAGTTACTTGACAGGAAAAGGAGCAGACTAAGGGGAAAACAAGCAACAAAGGCCACAGGCTTGGAGTTCAATCTTGGTCTCACTGCAAGATAAGCCTCAGAGTCTGGACTGTAATAGAAGTTATACATTTTACACATGCAAGCAGCACCTAAGGGGATTATTTTTCTCCCCTTTTGATCAAAGATGGAGCCACAGAGGGGCTAATTTCTTCCTTTTTCAAAAAAGTCAAACCTTAAAAATGTCATGGCAGTCAAAAGTTATAAATAGTAAACTATAAACAGCATCACTTCAGGATCCGATAGTTGTCTCTATTTCCTGCATTTGGATGCACTGTGGCTGTGTCCTGATCACTGATCAGTTAGGACTGTCATGAGGAGAAGATGGTAAGGTTGAGCTTTTCAATTATATTTTTGCTTTAAAAACTGTTAAAACTGTAAAAAGGTCATTCTTAATAATGACCCTGTAAAAATACTGTTTTAGAAATTGTATGAGGCCATACTTACCAGTCAAGGCCCTGCCTGTAACATGGATACCTTCAGTTCTTTTAAGAGTTGCCAAAAAGTAGCCAGAAAACTATTAACTAATATTTAAGATACACTGCTTGAGATTATAATAAATGACTGGCCGACACCAGCAGATTATTGATGTTGCAGAAAAACAAAAAAAGAAAACAAGAAGCATAGCTCTATTCATGTTTAGAAAAGCTCTAAATCACAAAGAATTACAATCTCATGTGAACACAGAGCACACAGCTCCATAGAAATTGAAATGACAGTGGCAGTACTTACAGATTTAACCAACCTGTTATCAGCCGAGATTCTCCTTCATGAGAGAAGTTAAAAATCAAATGATCAAGAGTGACAACAGCTGATGACATAAAGAGGAATAAGTAGTAAAACCATTTTCACATACATAAGAAAGGTTTTTTTTTTTCATCCAAACCTCCCACCAGCCACCACACATTAAACTCATAAACTAGTTGCAGGAGTCAGATTGCTCCCAGTGGTCCTGATGTGGATGTACTAATGAATTAACATCTTAAACCACATCAGGACTGTTACTAAAAGATATCCAGAGCTTCAACAGGAATGGTTTAATTTAAAAGCTCTAAATACCCAACAAAGAGCTATTAAATGAAAACAAAACTTCCTAGTGCTCTCACTGGTTAAGAAATAAAAAGAGGTGGATATGGCAGAAAACACCTTAACATTAATCATTTTCATTTACATGAGTTAACATGCCTGAAGAACATGATGCCTAAAAGCAACATAAAAAACAAGGGCCTTCACCAAACTTGCTACAAGTTTGGGGACATTGATATCCAACAGCGCATACGCTGTGAGGGCCCCTGGTAAACAATGAGAAGACAGAAAACGGTGAGACTTGCCTCAGGCTGAAACAGGGCTACACTGAGACAGGGCCTCAGCCAGTCCCCCATGGCATCGCTACAGGGAGAAGAGAAATCTGGGTTTTAGCACTACAGCCATGATTGAGCTGGATGTTCTGTAGCTGTACAGTGCACTCTGTATCAAAGGCCAGCCAACCAGTGCCATGTACAGATAATGAGTAAAGAGGCTTAATTGATTACTTACAGTCAAAGGAAAAAACATTTATATGCATATTTCTTAAACAGTTCAGGTTTTGGGTTCATAATCAAGACAATACAAAGATAAAAACACCACATGCTTTAGAAATTACTACAAACCTACCGACATCTCTCTGCCTACATCCCGCAAAAAAGAGTCTTAAACTTTTCCCAGACTTTATTAGAACAAGGTTTCACAACAATACATGTAGTATTTCATATTATACCTCATCTTTCTATGGTTAAGGGGAGTATTTTCACCAGAGATGATTAACATAAAGCAGAATGAAAGCAGTTATTGGAAGCCCTCACCAAACTAAGTTGGGGACATCAGTCCAACAGCACTATGTGCTGTGAAGGCCTCACCACTTAGCTTAGAACAGAAATGTATTTACAGAAAACTTGCCTTGATAAAGGGTGGGAACTGCCAATGTAACTCCAGCGCCTTCACAACACTACGAACCATATCTACTATACTTCTATACACCTGAATGAAACATGAGAAGGAAAAAACAGCCACAAAACAGATATGGGTTGAATCAGAATCAGGTGAAACAGTTGGTAGTCTTTGTTAGACACAGTGTAAATATTTCCCAAGTGCTCTGTGATGGCTTTATAGCTCTTCAGTGTCTCATCCTCAAAGCTCAGTAGTAGAATAATCAGTACATTGAGGTACTATAATACCAATACTTCTTTTCTACTAGCAGCTGAGGACATTAGAAAATAGTTGAGTGTCCAAACCTATAGAAGAGAGGGGAGGCAGACTTCAGTAGTGACCTCCAGGAGACATGGCAGGGGGTATCATACCCACTGGTGGCCGCGATGGGACTCCTTGATACCCTGGAGGGACTACGGGAGGGCCCTGTCCAAATGGGGGCATCTGACCTGGTATGTACCCTGGTATGCCCCGTGGTGGACCACCATATTGGCCTGCAAGAACACAGAATAAGCAAGTTTACTTAAGAGTCTAATGCCATGTAGGGACTCTGAGAAGCTCATGTTAACAATGAGAAAGTGAATCTAATAATGAGAGATATGTCCTCCAGTAGAAATGTCTTGCAGCTCTTCTGGATAATGTGGCAGAAAAAAGGGATTTACTGAACGACAAGCACAATGTATACCAGGCATGGGATTCCCCACGCTGAGTTGCTGAGGAGCCATTATGCCACCCACAGGACCCACTGATGGGGTAGCAGCCCTGGCCTGGCCTTGGTGAGGAAGACTGCACTGGTACCTGGGCAGCTGAGCCCGCAACTCTTCCTACAGTACACAGAAAGCAACGAGAGCAGGAATGATTGCCAATGCAGTTCTGCAAATCAACTACAAGGAAACTCAATCAAGTTTGCTTAAGAAAAACGTCATTGAAGTGATGCTGACAGACACTTTTTCTCATGTGGCCCTACTTACTGTCAAAAACTATAAAGACACAGTTCAAGCTGGACTACTTACCAGTGAGAGATCCTCATCAGGGTGGATCAACTTACTGGTTGCACTGGAGGTGGTGAGGGTGGCTGGCTTACTGGTCACTGTAGAGGGAGGTTTGGAGACAGTACTGCTGCCAGCGTTGGGGCTAGCCACACCCACGCCGGTCGGAGTGTAAGCTGGGAATGTGGGCTTTGAGGGGTCAGAGGTGGTGGAAGGGGCAGTGTGGGGGGACCCCGACACCACCTGCTGACTCTGAGGTAGGAAGAGATGAAAACACATGAGAGAGACAGTTCTTAGAGGTATTTCACAGTACATAGTCATACTTTCTAGATTAGTCAAATGCTAACATGTGATAAGGTGTCATTAAGACTTTACCTGTCCAGCACTGGGGAAAAGAGGTTTTGTGATATCAGGCTGGGTTGATGGGGCAGAAGCAACAGGAGCTGCAGGTCTAGTAAGGATGCTAGCAGGAGGTGGGACCTGAGGCATGTGTGTGATGCCAGGACGGTGACCCACCGGAGGAGGAATGCCTGATACAAGCAGAACAAATTAATTACATGAGGAAAAAAAACACCTGACCAGTTGTGATGTAATCATCAATTTAAAAAAACTAAAAATAACACTTAAAAAAATGCCTTTGTAAGTACACTGAACCAAGTACATGGAGGTAAACGTGCTCACAAAGTGGCGGCTGGTGGGGTGTTACCTGGTGGCATACCTGGCATCATTGGCGGTATCATCCCTCCCACTGGTATCATTCTTAATATAGCAAGTAAAAAATGCAGGAATAAATACAATGTGTGAGGAAAATGGGATTGATACAAAGTCATGAATAATAAAGTATATGTTCACCCTGGAGGTATTCCCGGCATTACACGGGGCAGGCCTGGCATCATCGGTGGGACACCTGGTATCATCGGGGGAATTCCTGAAACAAAGAGACTAATGTTTCACATTCAAGTGTATTACCATGGCGTAAAATATACTCTACTGTCACTTTCAGGTATACCCATATCAACCAATACAATACTTACAATATTTCAACTTCACACATTTACATGACCTTAAAGAAAGTTTTATCCTTACCTGTTAAATACCTTACATCTCTAACAACATCGATCAAAGCTTGATCTTAATAGTATTTGTCAGGTAGAAATTATGGCAAATCTATTGTGATGAAACTTATTAGATTTTACAGGCTCATCTCATTAAGTAATGTTTTAAACACATTTTGATTCCAAGAGCATCCTAATAATAATCATAATGACAAAAAACTACCTAAATCACAGATGTTTATGGCAAAATAGCCAAGTATAAGCACATACAGCAAATAGTATGTCTGTCTTCATCTATTATCTGAATCTAACCTCATGTATGACTGAAAAAAGAAACACAAGGGCAGCAGTAGGAAAACAAGGCAAAAAGAAAGGGCATTGAAAGGCAAGTGTTATAAACACACGTTAATTGTTTCAGAGGAATTTAAACTATATGACACATATACAGGGTTTGCTTCCCACCTGAGTATCCAGTTGGTGGTATCCCTGCAGCGGCAGATCCAGGGTGCACACCGGGCTGGTTCATATGTGGGATGTAACCTGCCTGAGGTTGACCTGTAGCAACCTGCTGGAAGGAAGGACCAGGCTCATCATCCTCATCATCTTCATCAGAGTCATCCTGGTTCTGCTTTTTCTTCTGAGAGTCTGAAATAAAGGAAGAGTGGTATCACACAAGTCTTGAACAAAACGGCACGTTTATTTTGATGCAAATAAATACCTTGATTCTTCTGTTCCAGCACTCGTCTTCTCTCCTCCATGTCTTTTTCTGGAATACCCTCCATGCCATATATCTCTAGTTCAATATCTGTTCTTCCGGGTATTGCGTTAGGAACGGCATCAATGGTTTCTTTGTGTACCTAGAAGTTAAGTGGTATTTTTAATGCCCACATTATTTATTTATTTATTTATTTATTTCCAGAATGATGAGAGTGATCTGCATTGTGGTTTCACCTGCATACAGTGGATAGCTAGCCCAGGGCCAGTGTACAGCTTCTTATGACAGATGTGACACTTAAAATGTTTGGCTTTCTGGTGCTGAATGAGAATTTTTTCATCATCAAAATCTCTGTTACAGTACCTGAGACGACAGTTCAGGAAAGTTAAGCTAAAAACTTGATAGCTGTAAAAGCATTTCATGGCTGTGCCTTGTTTATTTCTTTAGCTACTCTGAACACATACCAAACACACGTTAATTGCTTGTCTTGAATATCGTCCTCCATACCTGCATAACCCTCCAGGCTTACTGAACTTCAGCTGTACAGTCGAAGCAATGTACAAATCTGACTTGTTATATGTCGAGAGACAGCTACACACTTATCAAAGGTTAGCAAGAATTCTTAGTAAACGTTAGTTCACAGGTAATAAATAATCTCCCCCAAAAGACAGGAGTAAGTGAGTAACATATCATTGAACAAAATATTTTAAAAGGATACCAGCACCAAGGCTTCATCTGCTTTTTCTTCTTCCTTCCCATGATTTTTGCACTGTCAGTTCACCGCTTGCTAAGGAAAACACACCAGATAACAGGAAGATGGCGTCAGGTCTCCAACATCCCACTGGAATACACTGCAGCTCCGTTGCGCCCTCTGGTGGCCAGACTGTACAACGTCACATCTTTTGATAAAAATATCTTTCAGTCTATCTTTAAAAAAAAAAAAAATCTTTCAGTCAGGAACTTATCACCGAAAAAATAATGGACAATTAGCTTTGTTTAAAGACATAACCGAAGGGGGGAAAACAAACAAAAAAAGATAAACAAGTTTTAAATTAAGCCCATAACACTTAACCACAAATATGTACACTTACTAGACATTTTGGTCGAGTAGGCCTAATAACCCAAGCATAAACAAACGAAATAACCTATATTTACATTGGGTATATGTTATTTGTGTATATGAATATGAGCTCACACAAACAAGACAAATACATGTCAATTTCAAGACATTTTCAAAGAATGGATTGCTTTGGGGAAATTTACGCTTAGAATTTAGACATTTGGGCCAGGAACTCATAGCAGAAAACTATTTACGTCGGACATATTTAAAGACGTACAAAAAACGGACATGCGCAGTCGACAAGTAAACGAAAACGCTATAAATACAATAACAACGAGAAAATCATATCATCATACCTCTGTTTCATTTATCTACCAATTGTGCTAAGCTAAATAACACAATAGGTCTTTATATCTGGAATTTTAGCCGATGTTAGCTACCTCCGTGCAGCTGTAGGCAATGTTTACCTCCCAAACCTCGTCGTTCCAGGATTCAATTGACGTGGAGGACAGAGATGACTTTGATAGCGAAGAAATTACTGGCTACAGCCAGAAAATACAACTGAACTGCTACTACACCATCTATCTTTATCAAGGCACAAGGTAACAATCGATATTACTCCTAGTTTCTTCTGTAAACAGACCCCTACAGCTTTCTGTCTCTTATCTACTGTAACCATCTGAAATGTTGCATGTGGCAGGACTACTGTTACTACTAATACTTTAAAATGTGGTTTGTTTGTTTTTTTGTTGTACTTGCTTTTTTCGTGAATACAAACGGGAAATATTTGGTGTGTAACAATTGTGTAGCCCATGATTGTCTTGGGTTGTTGGAGATAACTTGCTGACGGTGACACTCATGCAGGTAAAACCGGATTATGGACAAAAATCTAACCAGGTGACGAGTAAACTGTCAATTGTCTTAGATCTGAGGCTTCTGGGGAAAATGTGGCATGGAACCAGAGACGCGCAGACTCTACAACAAGTCAGGATGACTTTAGGTAACACAGGAGGCATCCACCTAACTTCTACTTGCTTTAAGTGGTTGTTTCTCTTTGGCTTTCACTGTTGTGCGTTGGTGTATCAACGGGCTGGAAATCCAATCAACATGGAATCAATGCTTCATTCATGATTTTGTTGTGATTGGTCATTGCTGTGCTGCTGAGTTACATCGCCTCCCTATCTGAATGGTGTCTCCACTTCCATGTGGCAAGTGGAATTGGTTCAAAGTGAATAAAAACCCTGAATGTCTGGGAACAGTGTTGTGGAAATGTTTCTCTATCTGTTCCCTCAGTGACACCCAGATGCAGTTACAGCTTTGTGACTCAGTCGTGTGTCGTCTTGGATTTGTGGCTAATGGTCATCAGCTTTCTCCATCTCTTTTCCATTAACTTGAGTGCTTTCCACATTCCTCATCGCCTGCCCTGGCAGCTTGAATCCATACTAACTCTGTGCTTCGCCCACAGCTTAACACTGATTGACAGCAGCCTGCCATCAGAGGCAGAACCAGAGCTGCGGTCTTACATTTCAAGGAGGCTGAGCAAAGGAGCACTGCTTGGAGGCATGGGCAACATTGCCACTGTGGAGCTTAGGTATTCTTTTATTTTTATACTATTAAACAGCTGTTTTTTGTGTTGAAGCAAGCAAAAGTAGAAAAAATTAAGAGTTTGTGAACAGTTTCATTAGATGTCTTCTTGATAGTATTCCAGAGCAGGGAATCGGCTGCTACTGCTGTCTGCTGGAGCAGGAAAGGTCTCCTGAACAGCCAGATGCTGATGGGAATGGATATGTCATCTGCTTTATGGGGGGATCTGAAAAAGGACTCAACTTATATCCTTCTGCCATGTGAAATCAACCATCTTTAATATTATGCATAATCCCTTTATGTTACAAAATGCTTTTTTTTTTACAATCCTTCTGCATCATTTCAAGCAATATTTAGAATTCTTTGACCCACTACACATTTAGATTAGAGCTTGATAAATATGTCCAAGGCCTGCATAGCAGCTTACAAACCCCAGAGGTATGAGAATACAACACCGTTATTAAGTTATATAGTTGTTGCAGTAAAATCATTGGAATGTTTAAACATCTTCTGTCTTTGTGTGTTGTAGCTGCAGAATCTTGAAACGGAGGTTCGTCCCTATCTAAGCCGGTGGTACGAGGAGTCTGTGATGCACATTCATCGAGTGGTGCAGTTGGTTCAGAACAACATCAGCTTCTTGCTGCATGCTGTGAGTAATATTCTAGCACCATAATGTGTAAAAGAAAAACACTTGCTAAGCAAAAGAACCATAAAAAAGGTAATGACACTAAGATACAGTTAATAATTCTTGAAACAATCATCTTTGCTATTCTATGTGATGGATAACTTGTAAATTATCGTATAACATGAATATGATATAAATAGATTCTAAATATGATATAAGAAAAGATCATGTGTTTGTCATAATTCACCTCGAGAATGGACCACCGAAGCAAAACACAAGCCCATCACTCAACTACAAGGCTTCATTAGAGACCCATAAAAAAGATCAAATATTGTCTAAAAGTTTGTGACTTTGCAAATATTTAGTTGATATTAAGGCAAGAAACACAAACTACCAACAGGAACTGTGCCACAGGACTACAATATAGTTTTTACACAGAGAAATAGTGATATTTGATTTCATTTAGTGTATTAATCTGAAATATTTTTGTTTGTTTCTTTTTCTCTGCTGGCTCTTATGTTGATCATTCTTATTCCCCAGAGTGCGATTATTAATATTATACTGTAAATAGATAAATGTGTCATATTTTGAATGTGGTTGAAATGGGTCGAGCTAAATCTATTAAGTTCAAGCCTCCATTTTCTTTATGCAACAACTACCTGCTTGCATAAAATCAATGTTCTAAGATGTTATCATCCTGTCAATTAAAAACAGAATTTGTAATATTTGAAATAATCAAGAAAATTTGAAAATAGTACAAATAAAACATATTGAAACATGGTCATTTTGAAATTGATGCCAGCTACATATTTTAGAAAAGTTCAAAAAGTACCATGTATACCACTCTTTTTATTTGAATTATATTTTGACCTCTTTGTATTTGTCATTTTCACGTAACTGATGTTTGGGGGAAAAAAAACATTGTAAAGCTTACTGAAGGGATGCAACATTAAGATCATGGCATTATAACCCTTTTTGCAAATTATTGGCCAAAAACAGAACAAAATTAAAAGGACATTGTTAGTAATTATTAAGCCTTGTCAATTATATGTGCACCATAAACTTTATCAAAGACTGATCCCTCACACCAATAACTCAATGAATTAGTGAGAAGGATGAGCCTGTTTATCTTTTCATGGGGTGATGGAGGACAAATTCTCAGATCATCCTCTACTTGTAAACCATTCATTTTTCATTGCAGTCAAAGTGAAGAATGATGGCCCAGTGAGCTAAATTATTTGTTGCGTGGCCTCAGCAGAGAGTTTTGGACACTTGTGAGAGAGGGCCAAAAGCTTTCATGATTAACTGAAATCAGACTTTCAGTGACCTGTCACTGGATAATTCCAACAGCTGCTCTTCTGCCTGACCTGGCTGTGAGGCAATTTGCTGTCTTTTGTTGAAGTGGATGGATTTGAAAATCTATACAGAGATAAGACAAGACTCTTTTCTTCTTTTCTTTTTTTTTTGCGAACCCCCAAACCATGGCTCGCAAACCCAACTTTGAGAATAGTGGCCTTCGATGATTCAATAATATACTGAAAGGCATGTGTGGAAACCTTTTACAGAATGTAGAGGGCTGAGCAGCTCCTGCTCTTTTTATATCCAATCCTGTTGTGATGCTACCTGTTGCTGTCAAAATGAATTGACAATATAATCTTTTTTATACTTTTTCCCCATATCTGTGTTGCAGGCTTAGATAGCTCTATATATGTACTGTATAATTGTCTTTTTTTTTAGACATACTTTTGATGTGTTTTCCTTGTACTATTATCATTGAATATGAGGCTTATTTAATTTGCTAATCATTCTATACTTTGTATTAAGGAAGTGTTGCTGTATTTCCAGATAGAATGTTTTGAATGTAATTTTCACTGAAATACCTCTAAATAGATTTAGTTTATATTTTTTGCCTGCAAGATTAACATTTTCTAACTTAAAACTAAACTGAAATTTCTTCCTACAGGCTCTGAGCCACACACACTTGGAGGTGATTAATTCAGACGACAGAACAAAGGCTGACGTGTCCAGGTCAGTTGAGTATTTTCCTCTTATTAAAAGCACAAATATCTGCTTTTGTACATGCATGAAGCACTGTATGTTTTAAAGCTGTTGTTTTTATTTCTGTCTCAGGTTCATCAAAGCAGCCAGTCTGCAGGGCCTGTCCCAGCAGGACACCACAACAGCCTCTCTGTGCAAAGCCATCTCAGAGGAAACGCAGTCCGACCTGATCATAGACTGCTCCACCAGTCCACCCACACTCACCAACACTGGTAAGGTGTGTTTTAGGATACACAAATATGCTATGCTTATGATTTATGTTTAATAAAGCTATTTTTTTTCCCTCAGTAAGTAATCGTTTCTGCGATGACTGGATTCAGGCGTTTCTAAACGCTGCAGAGCGTTGCAATCCCTTCCTGCTCCGACAGATTCTAGAGAACTTTAAGCTTAAGGTGAGAAATTGTTGCTCTCGTTCTGCCTAATTTCTTCCATTTTTCAAAAGGATTTTTTTTGTTTGTTTTTTTTACACTTACTTCCACTCCATCTACCGCCTGTGTGTCACTCTGCAGGCCATCCAGGACATGAACAGCCTGAAGCGCTTTGTGCGACAGGCAGAGATGAGTCACTACGCCCTGTTTCGCTGCTGCCAGTTTCTCCAGGGCTGCGGAAATGGGGACGTGTTGCTGCAGAACGCCAGAGCGGAGCACAGTGATCTGCCTGAAGCCTCCAACATCATCACTGTCCTGGAGGAGTTCATCAGGGAGCAGTCTCAGGCTCAAGCCTGACTCCATCACAACATACCTTGTATGTCTTTGGTGAGACAGTATCTAAACATACACTTCATCTTATATAAAGCTTCAGATTGCCTGAAAAGTTAAAAAGTCACCTGTTAAGGCAAATATGTGTGATAAATGTAAATTATAAACCACAAGTTTCATATGAGAGCACTACTGTTGCTGCAGCTGAGATAGAAGTGAGCTGGTCAGGTCTGGAATATATGATGTACTGTAACACTGACACCTTACACTTTGTTTTCTCAACCTAAGGTGACTGTTTTTCTGTAATATCACTACATAAAGTTTCCCTATCTTTTTTTGTGACTGTGTATATAAAGATACTCAGAGCCAAATATTATTTGTAACATCGCTGACAATGATCACAAAAAAGGATTAATCCAAAAGAGTTACTTTTTAATTTAATAGAATTATCTTCTACTTATTTCATGTCCAAATTGTCCTTTATTCTTATTTTGTATGTTATTTAATTGTTTTCTTTTGAGAAGAATGCACAATTCACTTTTATGCATTGCTTGCTGATATAGGTCTTGCTCTTTTTTTTCTCTTACATTTCAACCCAAAATCTGCACTAGAGTATCATTTGTGTGTTCTCATATGTTAATGTGTGTTTGTCAAGCTATAATCAAAGTCTGTTTAATTGTGCTCTGCTGATCCAGTATTGTAGATGTGGTGTAATTTATGGGTGTTATGAACATTAATTATTTTCTTGTTTACAATAACCTTCACAGCCTTTTCCAGCTCAAGAGCTCATGTGAATTGAACAGGCACTATGTGACCTGTTACTACTTTGTGTTGTTTATCTACAGAAAAAAAAAGTTCTTAAAACAAAGAAGGAAATAAAATGTAGAGTAAAAGAAGCAGAAATAAGCTCAGAGTAAATACAAGCCTGCTTATGATTTATTGACTTTTTTCATTCCATAAAGTTCAGAAAAGTCTATACATTAAGCTCAGATTATTCCCAATAAATTCAATCCAAAGTATGTAATAGAGCAATATCTGTGCAGATGGTGTAAACGTAAAGCTGTGACATGTAAATGAGTTGTTTTTCTGTTGTCAGCTGCTGTGTAACTGACCCACAGTGCAGTGTGTAAAAAAAATTCTGTACAGTGTGGTCTGTGCAGTTATAAATGATTTTGTCGTTCTCTGTCTAGCATGAGTTTAAATAAACATTTGAGCCTCATCACTGTGGTTTGGGTTATTTTAACAAAGGTGAACCATTTTTTCCCCCACCTTAAATACAGATGAAGATATGAGGCAACAGTGTAGTTTCTTGTGTGATTCTCTTAATGACAAGTTAAATTAAAGATGCTGTTGATGTCCTTGACCTAGAGTACACCTCATATGCTATTGTAGATTCCCTCCTCTGGTTGCTCGTCTGCAATCGGAAAAAAAACAGTAGGAGCTTTAAGAAATGTAGATAAACTAATGTTTGCCGTTGCTTCATATGCATTTAATCCATTAACTTAATATGACTTAGAAGGTAAAGACTGAAATATATGTTACCTATGGTTTGATCACATGTCTTTCTCAACAAGCAGCTTGGTATGTCATAGATGCCATCTGTAGGGTCTGAAAAAGAATAGATATTTTCTATGTAAGGCATTACTATCAATCAAAAGCAGACAATAGTAAAAAGATGATCTGACCCTGATGTTCAGTAGAAGTCCTGTAGGACATAGGGGTGTCATACACGTCATCAAACGTCGCTGTTGAGTCGTCATATTCCTGTATGTCTGGAAATAACCCATGGCAGGACAGTGTGACACATCTGCACGTTGTAAATGTTATTGTACAGTTGAGTTTACAATCTTGATCCAGCCATCACTTCTGGATATTTTTCTTCCCAAAAAGCAAAACCCCTTCATGTAAGCCCTTTAAGGTAGATCTGGGAGTAGATCTCTGGGCTTTCTTATGGTCTTCCAACATTGGTTGCATTTGAATGAATTTTCAATCAAGTTCTTGTTCCTGCTCATTGTAACTTTTTTTCTTTTTGATTATTATTCTAAAGCCATTCAACAGTGATTTCCAATGAAGGGATCCAACCTACCAAAAAACATATACTGATTAAATTTAGTATCTTTTGGCACTTTAGCAGCAGTCTGTTGAAAAGACGTATTATTGTTTCGATTCATTTTAATGTATCTACTAGTCAATACCTAAAACAATACAGTTTGAAACATGTTAAACTACATTCTGAATCCTCATTAGAAATGGTCTCCATGGAAGGGCGGCTGTCAAGCAGTCTTTTGTAAGTTTGGGAAACAGCGAAAAGAGGCAGAGTTATGGCAGACGACACAAGCACTGGACTGAAAATCAGGGGCGACAGGTCTTATGATGAATGAATGAATGAAAGCTGAATCAAGACTTCTGCTCAGTACTGAAAGCTGTAAATTATGAAAGGATCATTGTGTAATCATACTACTTCTGCAAGGTAAAACATCATAGACTTCATCTTGTTTCTCCTCTGCTCTGCTCGTCCAGCCGGGCCACTGAGGACCACAGATGCTGTGATCTGGAAACAAAGTAAGCACAGTATAGCGGAAACAACTCGATTTGAAACTTAAAGGTGCAACCTTTTAGATGTTTACCACTCAGATTCTGGTTATTGGAGGGTAGTCGTAGGACATGGTAAGTTGTCTCCTCCCTGTCCTGCTCCTCAGGGGGGCAGACGGGAGAGATGGTGCTGCTGGCCTCGGGGCAGTAGTGGTTTGAATGATCGGGATCACACGGATACTCCATCACACTGTCGTTTTGCGAGCAGACAGATGTCCTGCTGTTTGATTTATCTAGCTCCTCATATGTATTAAGGCTGAGAAGCAGGAGGAGAGGAAATTCAGTGTTGTGTAAAAGGAAAGTGTTTTAAAACATTTCGGATCAGATGTGCCATGAGCCTAATCTCCTTCCAACTTACCACATGTTTCCAGAGTCCAACACCCCAGAGCCAGAGAGATGCATGGCCTGCCAAAGGTGTGTAACCCACTCCTTTCTGAGAGCTGCCGTCTCGGCTGCCTGCGCATACACACACGTAGGCAGCAGGTGGAAGGCAGTGTCAAGATTTGGTTACAAATGGCATCTTATAGTCAGACTTGCCACATTTAGCTGTCAGTCAAAGTACAGCAGTGACTCACCAACATTTTTCTCTTTCCATTCGTCATAACGATTTCAAACATGAAATGCATCTTGGCCGTTTTCTGGACCTCTCGCACTGACTGCACCTGGCCCAAGAGGTGGATGGTTAGACGGTCGCTTTGTTAAATTTAGCAACAACGGTCAAGGAAGTACTCAGACAATAAAACTATGTCAGAGCTAGATGCAGTCTATTGAAAATGAATGCATTTAGAATTGACTTCATGGTTGTGTGACACTGTGCAAAAGACATAATCACCCTAGATTTCTACCAGTTACAGGCACTTAGTTAGAAATGCTTCTGAGGATAAACATCTTTGGACATAACACCATTGTTTCTTTTCTTTTTTAACAAGGCATTAAAGAGGCATCTAAAAGCCCACAAGACATTCAGCAAGCCGCAAATCAACCTCAGACATACCGGACAGCTATAAAAAGAACCTCAAGTCCAGCAACACGTTTAGCCATCGTAATACGTGATCAAACAGTGAGCACTGATAGCCCCCCAACTTACAGAGTAACAGTGGAGGACATTTCAAGATACTCAGAGCCACTAATCTGCTAAACAGGCTTAAAATTACTTTGTCCAAGTGAGATACACACTAATGACAAAAAAAAAGCTTTCTGCACGCTTTTTTGGTAAATGGACTCACTTTGATTTTGTCTAAAATGCAAGACAGTGCACTTTGTACCACTGATTAAAATTAGAGAAAACCAGTGGTACAAAAAAAATACTGGTTAAGAGAAGTGAAAGTGGTCTTCATGCAGAACTGTCATAAATAAGGGAATACTTTGTGAGACATTTATATATCATATTGGTAATTTGAACCTGTTTTTAAACTTTAAAGAGATGTCAATTAAATATGGCCAAGTAGAGGAATGAAAGTACAGCATAACAGTAGCTATAGGGCTTTTGCACCTTTCTTTAAATCACATTCAAGCATTTTTTCATTATTTTGAAGGTGAATGTTCAAGATTTTCAAACACCTCACCCTAGTGAGTACTTCATAAATATTAATTTCTGACATTTCACTTCCTCATCACACAAAATCAGATAGTGCTAAAACAAAAAAATTATTTAGCTCAGCATTTTACGGAATGGTGACAAATGATACTGAAACAGGCTTAATTTTACAAAAAAGTATATTCAAGTTTACTTTGCATCCTTCTACTTGTCTCATCAAACTTATCATTGAAAAAGGAGAACATCAATCGTTGAGGAAAGCAGTTCTTCACCTCCTAGAGCCTCATTGAATAAAAACTATATAAATCAAAACAAATCGGCTAAATCTTAGTCAAAATAATCCTGCTCCATTTTATTTCTTCATCTAAACAACAAATTATTAAAGAAGAATGCAATTAGTTTTGAGCTCAACATGCATTTTTTTTTTAAAAACCTTGAAAATAACATTAAATTTCAAGCATTTTCAAAGATTTCCAGCACCTGAAAGAACACCAACGGCAGTATCATCTTTGTGCATGGGGGCCTGTTGTTGTATGTCTTACTTTTGAAATGGGATAAAATAAAGTATTTTTCATCCATTCATTACTTTACTTTGCCATCTTTATGTTTGGGCTAGTGGATATGCATGTAAGCAAAGAAAAAGGAGAGAGAACAATTTCAACTTTTTACACAAATGTACTTGTTAAACTTCCCTCAACACCAAATACATTTTTCTCAAAAAGCTGTAATGAACTGGGTGGACTTACTGTGTATATGTAGTAATGTCCTCTTAAATGTGACTGTAGAGAAGAATGTCAAATATCAACATCAGATGTGACCAAATATTTCAAGAGGAAAAAAAAGTAGCGTACTTACAGCACTGCCATTCTTCTTTGTATAAAAGAACAAGGTTGTGTTTTGAAGCCTGAACCAGTACGTAACCCAGATTATTTTCTGCATACATAATAAGGACACACTCTTACTTTACACCACTCTTGTCAAATAACACTCGCTGTTATTCAAGTCCAAGAAGTCTGTCACTTACCACAGTATCTTTTCTCTTCTCCAGAAAGCCTTCGAATAGCAACTTGGTCCCATCTACAGACATGTTAGCCCCCAGCAGATAACTTTCCACAGTGGCTACCAGTCGTTTTCATTCCATCTACCTGTGCATCTAGTGTCACTTCCTCCTCACTCAAGCAGAGAGCAGTATTGTTCAGAGCCTCATCACTTGCTCACTTCTCTATTCTAGTCCACGAAAGCCCCAGTTAGTCACAAAACCAACAGATCTAATATTCATGTCACTCGTGTGGCGTCATAGCGACAAATCTTTTTATAAAGCTTTCTCCTGTAATTTCCCCATTGAGAAACACACACACACACACACACACATACACACAGCTGTACCAGGTCATACAATTCTTTATTGTAAATGCTGGAAAAGAAGAAGAAGAAGAAGAAGAAACACTTTCATAGTTTTAAGGTGGGAAAGGTGTGCTGAAAAGCCTTTGTTATAAGCAGAATCTCATCTCATGGTGCCGCCATAAAAATATGAGGGAAAAGCCTTTTTTTGAAAAGCACAAAAATAAAAACGGTCATTAATAATGAGCCATGAGGGCAGCTTTGATAATACTAAATACAAAAATACATGAAAAATCTGCTTCATGCGGTGCACTCAAAACAGACAACAGGTTAATAAATTAACACACAAATTAAACAAGTGTGTGGCATTCATGACCTTCCAAAGTGTTAGATGAGGAGCCATTTGTCTGAACATGTCCTGTTGGTGGTGCGGTCTACAGGTCCTAAAAGTCTTAAGGAATACATACATAATATACTGCATATACATAACTATAAACAGATTCGAGTCCCTCAGCAGTATCACCGTTTGACTGCCTTTTTCTTGTCTTTAAAAGTCTAACTAAATGTACTGACCTGAGGAAAAAAGGGAGGACTGGATCAGGTGATACAATCCAGTGACGACTGTCTAATCTCACCCTAAGCTAAACCAAAAGATTTAACATTGTTTGCATTCACAAAGTAAATGATTGACAGGTGCCCCTTTCCATCACAGCATACACAAAAAAACCACACTCCAATATAAAATATACCCATTACTCTCATTTGTTCTTTGCTCATGTTGCATTGTGAGAAAGGGATGAGGTGGAGATGGGGTGTGAGGCCTGGTTGGTTGGTTTGTCAGCCAGTCTTTTTGAGTCTTTCAGGTAGGAGGGGGAGGGGCAGAGTCAACAGAGGGACCAAGGAGGAAGGGTGTGTCTCGAGCCATCTGATCACCGCTGTTTGAGAAGTGCTCTGTACATGGCGAAGCCCAACACGGCGAACACTGTGGCGCCGACGCTCGCTCTAAGCCAGAAAGTAGAGTTCTTCAGGTCAGCCTGAGCCATGTGCCTGTTGAGCGAAGTCAGAGACAAGACATGGAAAAGGTGAGGGCGGGAAATGGCAAAGAAAGCAGCAGAAATCACAGTGAGTGCTGAGGCACCATATAGCTTCTGTTGCTGAAACCACGGCAGGATGAGCAATCAAATGACAAAACAAAGTCATGCACACTCTCCAGTAAAAAAACTTCCTCTGTCTGGACCACAAATCAGCGCTCTGCGATTCCAGCTTGAAAACAGGAACATGCTTTGCTTTGACATTTGGTTTTGGTTTTGTTTTGGTTTCAGGAACGGGTGAAAAGAAGAGGTTGGAAAGCAGCAGCTCTAATTCACATTAAAAAGGAACAAAACCCAACAAACACCTTATATCTAAATGTAGCCCAGGAGGAGTCTCAGGGGAGGAAGTAGCATGAAAACAGGAATAATTTAGTTGTTTTTGCTTTCAATTTGATGTTTTAGTACTGCATTCATATTACAATACATATTTAGCATCTCTCCTCCTGTTGTGAGGCTGTTGGATGCTTACAAGAATGAACACTTAGCAATCAGGGGAAGCTGTCACATTACATACTATGCGTTTAAGACCAAGGAAAAGGGTTTGAAATCCAATGAGCATCCTATATTGTCAGCTATGGAAGGGGCTTAGGTGTGTATGCAGTCACAAATGGCAGACATGGAGAGATCACTTATTGTACTATTTCTTAATTAGAAAAAGAGCAAAACTTGGGGCTTTTTATCATGCGAAGCCCTTTTTTTTGTACCCTGACTGATTGGGGAGAGAGTTTGGTTAACAAATATGTTAGATTACAAAAACAAAATTTGAAAGTAAAATCTTAATTTTCCCCTATGACCCCTCTGTAGCTTTGGATAATTGGGTTAACACCAGAGCAGTCAAGAAAAAAGCAACAGTCATCTACATAGACTGAAATAGAAGAAAACAGCAAGTGAAGAAGGTAGGAAACGAAAGAAATAAAAACCAATGTGTTCTACGGGGTGTTCTACTATGGGTAACTCTCACACACACACTGTTGCTCTGGCAGACAACACCGGGTCACTCATTCCTGCTCTACTAAAAATAAAGACAGACATATCTGGACACAAATGTCAACATTGCTGATAGTGGTTAAAACAATGACCCGTCGACCTGCTACTATATATAGTTTACAGCCCGTCCGTCCACATATACAAATATGAAACACGCCTCTCTCTGCACGTCGTTTCTTCCTTTACCTTTCTGTGGAAAGTGGCTGCTCAGCTGAAGCTTCCATATAAATGGACTCCTCCACGTGGGAGACGGCTGTAACCTGCTGCGTCAGGCTGAAATCCTCCTCTGACTGCAGGTAGCCCAAAGCAACCTCCACCCAGCCCAGCAGCCTTCCACAAGCACAGTCAGTGTCACACAGTGGCCCTGGCTGTGCTCACACACACTTGCACTTAAATACACCAAGTGAAGCTGGGAGATGCTGAGGAAAGATAACTGATAGCAACTTAAATGACTGAAAGACTCATCTGTCTGATCTGGTTTAAATGGCTGGATTTCTACAAAAAGTTAAAATCTTCCAAATTTAGTTGATCATCTTGGAAAAGGGGAAAAAAGACGAAGAAAGGCAAATGCTCAGAACTGAAAAGCAAACACCTAAGTTAATAGAAAAGCATACTATTGTTATGAAATTGGAACTACTGAAGCATTTCAGTTCATTTTCGTACACACGGACTGTTTTGAGCACCTGATGTTACCAGCATTTGATATCCTGATCTAAACTTAGTTTTGCACTATGGTACCTTATGGTTAACATTGCAATAATTGCTGTTTCCTTCATTTTATAATCCACAAAAGAGGAATTTCTTTAGAAAAAAGGATAAAGGTGGAACAGAAAAAACACGTATTTATTTGTTGACAAAAATTTGGTACACTTATAACCTCAAACTTTCAATTCTGTTTTTATTGCTACTTACATTAGTATTTATCTTAATTTGGAAATTGTTTTAGCAGTGTAAAATTCAATCTTCTACACTTTATTGATTTTTTGTGCCGTAAAGCACTTTGTTTAAAATTGAGCTTTATAAATAAAGTTGAGTTCATTTAAAACTAAATTGTATTTAATTAGAAGCAGGACAAAGTTAGAAGTAATTTCATCAGCTTCACCCAGCTCCATGCAGCCTGAAGAGGAGGTCAGCCCTTTCCCTTAAAAAAGGAAAAGCTCAACCATGACTGCAACTTTTACACATCAAACTTAACCACAAACTTGAAATAGTGAAAAGCTCCTTGAACACATGGTGAATAAAAGCAGCACACACCACATGGAAGCCAGACTGGAAATGTTGAACCATTTATTCTTTATACAACTAATTTTGTCAAATAAGCTGTGATAAATATGCAGCTCTAATTATTATTTGTTTTGTTTTTGTTTCAGGAATTAAAGGTTGTAAAGAGGATTTTTCATTTTTAACAAAATCTAAATCTTTGTTTAAACCTACTAGATAGATATGTA
>JAPMNP010656635.1:0-18777 GCA_029874935.1 Atherina boyeri | reverse complement strand
CACTGTGGGCACACACAGTGCAGTCAAACTTCCTGCAACGTGACTCCTTCTACATCATTAGTAACACCGGCAGCATGAAACTAATCTCTCACTGCAGGAAAGCCCACCGGGTAAATAGGTGCGAGGAATCTGAGAGTGTGCAGGAACCATAACACAAGTGGAAGAAGGAGAGGAATTAATCACTTCAAAGAAGACCAAAATATGTCTTCCACCTGCAGTGGTCACGTATTAAAACTTCAAATCACATTCACCTCCCCAGAGAACAAATTCCCCAACGGTTTAGTGAGGTGTTCGACAGATATTCAATAGCAACTGAGTTCATCATTGTCTTCAGAAGAGTGGACTCTCTTCCTATTGCCACAGAAAGGCAAAAGTCTCACTCTGGCTTCATAGAAAATGAAACCTTGATTGAAATGGCCCATTTCAGGCTGAAATTATTTTGTTATTCATATTCTCATTTGTCAGTAGCTTTGTTCTCAATCGGGTTAAACAAGTTCATATGTGGTGCTGTAAGCAGAAGCAATCCAACCAAGTTATTTCTACCACTCGTAAGAAAAACAACCATTAAAATAAATTTACCTAAGGGTATTATACCAGCTTTAAACAGGCTGAAATCCCAATCAACAAATAAAGAAATGCACGGCATTGAGAAGCAAATTAGTGTCTGACAGTAATCATTTTACTTGCTTATTTATTTTCAAACTGAAATGGGGATGATGTCTGAAATTTCAGAGAAAATGTCAGGAATGAGAAAACAGGAAGCTTTTGTTCAAATATAACAGCTGGGAGATGAGTTGAGAATTTCAATATGTGGTCAAGTGATAGTATTGAGTCATAATCCTATCAATAAAATACAAATATGTCCCGAGTTATTTTCCACCACCAAGTGGTAAACTCTTTTAAATTGGTTATTCTTTTTATCTGATATTTTTGCGTTTGGGATTATTTCTTGTCCTAAAGAAGAACATATCTGTTTAGTTTCCATAACAGTAATATGTCTTCCCTATTTGACAACACAATTATACCCAATGGGTAGTTGTTAGAAAAAGTGCACTACTGCTATCAACTGACTTTGAAAAGTCATACCTATCTGAATTCAGCTTTAATACTGTAGTGTGTTTTAACTATTACAAAGCCAGGATAGGCACACTTCTAAAGAGAGGATCTGCTGAGGGATTTCTGATAACACATCACAGCAGTCAACGCAGTATAAATCACACCACCAGTGGGAAGTAAGAGAATTGTTGCAGGATTAAGCACCTGGCACTGCCACGTGAATACGATTCATGAGAAAGAAAAAAAAATCTGTCAAGTGTTTATTCTGCCAGGATACCACCAGAAGGTTGTTAATATTCAAGTTTTTCTGCATGTGCAACACTCATGAAATGGATTTCCCCTCTGCGGTTCAGGCAGGACTTTTCGTTTAGCTGAGGGACTTCTGATCCAATGATGGGTGACAGCCAATGATAACAAAAATAAATAAACAGAATCCCCGTATAATTACTGTTCTGAGATTGCGAGCCAGCACTGTTGTGGATTAGTCTTCCAGCAGCTGTATAACAGTATGTAAGGTTGCTAAAAATAGAATAAAACACCCATCTCTTATTCACACAGTTTGCAGCTTGCTCACTTTTTTGCCCCTCTCCTCCTGATTCTCTCCTTCCATCGCCCCCTCCCGTCCCGCTTTCATACATCCAAAATCACAGACAAGCAGCACAAGCTTCAAAGGGCATAGATAAGTTGCGGTAGCGCAGGACTGACTGTAATACTTCACAACACATGCAACGACAATGTCAATTTCACAAGCAGAGAGTGGCATTTAGGATGAATTCATCTGGCCAGCACACCCGCTAACGCTGATACGTCGAGGCTGGCTTGAAGATGCTGGGAAGAGGCATCCTTTGATATAAAGTTTTCATTAAGTTTAGGGGAAAAAATGAGGAAAAAGCAATAATAAAAGTGTAAATCAGTAACACTTGCGGATGCATAAATAATTATACAATAAAGACAGTGCATGACTTTTCAGTACAGGAAACATTTACCAATCATGTTTATATATTCCACTCTATTTTGCTGGCTATGTGTTTATGAATTGCTATATATCAATCTAAACAAATTTCAGAGGAGAAATTATAAAGAAGAACAAACCAAGTCATTTTCTGCTGTGGAATATGTCTTTGAAGTATGCAGGGGTGAGGAAAGACACACTTTTCCACATTAACAGGCAAGAAACAGCTTAAAAGCAAACTATTACGTATTCATGAACAAGTAAAGAAAATCAGGACAGATGCAGCACAACTTGGTACAAAATAAAAACCCAAAGATGTTCTCCGCGAGGACTAATAAACAGAAAAATCCTGAAAAATGTACTGAAATGATAAACACTAAATACAAGCATGGAACTGCCTAAATCTGCAGCAGACCTGTAAGAAATCCCAACTCTCTGCTTTCCATCAGGTCTTCCATAGCCAAGGGCTGCTTTTTTCTGTGTAATGCATTATAAAGCCTTACAATGCTTTAAGAACACTTGAGGACAACTTTGCTGTTCTGTGAACTTGAATCCTGTGACAAAAACAGGTCCTGAAAATCCTGCATCCTCCCACACATGTTTAAGTTTAAATCATATCCGAACCTCAGAAGAAAGAAAAATACCCCCAAATACAAACTAAAGAAACGAAAAACAGTATATAAGCCTGGTCGTGTGCAACTATAATCTATTTTTCATACACTCAGCAGCTCAGACATATTGCAAAAATATTCAATAAATCCAATCTCAAAAATATACAACAGCAAAGTGGCACCGCTCCTGCTCAACAAAAATCAAACATTAAAAATGTAACAGGAACAGCCAGGCTTTTCCACTAGAACATAGCACAAAAGGTGTTAATGCTACCACGTCCAATTATGTTATGTTATTTATCATTTTTGCATGCTTATGACGCGTTTCTTTTCAGACCTGTGGCATGCAGTCAGACTGAGATCAAAGGATCGTGCCCATGAAAAAAGTGAGCTTCAACCAACCACCAGCGCGCAGCACACACAAGACAGAGCACACACATTTTCACACCTGACATCTCTCTCACAGTCTATCAATGTTAACACACTGCTGTGCCACACTGCATTACGCTTGAATTAGTGCTAAAATCTAAACGCTGTACATTTGGGGAAGCCATGCTGTTGTAGCATTAAACATACATGGTCTTTTTCACACTGATTTTACACTTGACATATCACTTAAATACGTACTAAATGGTACCATAATTAAACATGTCAAAGGAATCAAATGTAGAGGCTGCTTTAAAAGAAAAGATGTTAGATATATAATTGCATTGAGGCAAATGTGGGACATTCAACTGTTGCCTACCTAAACACCTTCATTGCATAACAGCATAGCTTGGTTTTTTTCTGAATTGTCTACTTTCAACAGTCATTAACTACAAAGAGACAACAAGGGCATCCATTATTCAAACACTGCATGCAACCATTCAGAATTAAGTGAAATACAAATTATATTCTGCACATTTGGTGTAAATGTTGACACTCACTGGCTTGCATGAGCTGACCCTGACGGCCAAACACCTGGGAGAAAGGGCTTCGACGGCAGGTGAGCGTCTCCTCCATGGCTGAGCTCCTCCTGGAGGGGGGACAGGTCCTTCGTCGTTGGAGAGAAAAAGTGCACTGAGGGTCTCAGAGTGCGGGGAGAGGGTCAGCGTTTACACCGGAGCAATCCTGCACTCTCACTCTCTCAGCTGACTGCTGATATGCCTTTGAAGCCTCTTCACGACCTCTCCTACGCCTTTCACAGAGCTGTCTTTTGCCTTCTACAGTTGCCTCTCAGCTGACTGCAGATCAGTCCCGCGTCTGGCTGCCTCAGAGAAGCTGCTGCTGTTCAACTGATGGGAGATCTGTGTGTTGAGGTTGCTCTCAGCCCGCTCATTAGTGCTCCAGTGTGGCGCTGCTTCAGATGGAGAGCACAACATGAACAAAGCAAGAGAGAGGGAGAGAGCAATGAGAAGGAGAAGTCTGCTGCAGAGAAAAGACAGACTCTCCCCCCTGACGAAAGTGAGAACAGAGATGATGGTGCATGTATGTGTGTGAATTAACCAGTTCCAACATTACACTGTAGCTGTAGTTGCTTGTAGTTTTTTTTCTCTACATTCCTTTTTTAATCCAGTCTGACTCATCCATGATGAGTTGACATGCATAAATGCATTTATGTACTACTTAAACAATAGGTAAGCATGACTGTATCTGTCTTATGGGGAGGACTTAAAAAAGGGATGATAGACTCAAGCATTGTTTACAACAAAACCTCATTTGCCTCAGAATAATAAAGCTGAAGTTCTTTCTTTCTCTCTTTTTCTCCCTCTTACATCCCTTCTTGTATGGAGGATTATCTTCCAGAAATAGTGAAGACTGCATCTCTGTGTCCCATCCAAACACAAAAGTCAGGTGTCTGCATGTTTTATGCTGCACTTTGCTATTGCTGCAAAAACACAGATTCTGAACAAAGAGCTCAGTCATGGATACAAAAATCAGTTTCAAACTAAAGGGGCCAATGGATCATTAAAAATGGATCCGCATCCTTTATTAATGTCCTCGTTACCATGTCTGTTCTGCTCCCTTATGAACAGCACTGCAGAGAGGGGGGGTAGTAGTTTCAGCAAAAGTGCTTTATCCCTAGATCATGTTGGTTTTGTAGCTTCCACCTAGTGCTGATGGGAGGGAAGTTAGTGAGCAGCACTCCAGCATGTCACAAACATGTCAATCATTGCTTTGAACTAGCCAGACACATTACTGTAGGTGAGCCTATGTTAAAATAGGACATTTTACGAGCAAAACATTCATTGAGATTAAGAATTTAAAAAAAAACAAAAAAAAAAACAGGTTGTGCCAAGGTTTTCTTACCATCCCTGACAGAAATATTACATTGCAACATTTTTGACCATTCAACGTCATCCCTCACCCCCATCTCATAGACAGTATGTGGCATGTTTACATGTCAGAAATGCCATCATAAACCCAGAGAAACATTATATTATCCATTTACTTTACAGCAATTTACTCAAAGTAAACCATTACATGTACATAGAGTAAAAAGCAAAAAGGATAATGAACATGAGAAATAACAAGTGATATGATGCCAGCCTGTTTCAACAGCAGCTGACAGGAAAGTTATAAATGTCTGGATGTGGCTCTAATTTGGTTGTCTAGCTTGACAATCCATAGAGTGCCTTCCATTAAGTTCGTATTTGTTAATAAAAACATTCTAGTTTAATTAGGTGTCCAATCCGATTTTAATTAAAGGTATTTCTTTGGTATCGAGGTCACAAAGTAGTACTTCTTACCTCAAGAGCTCTACAAGTGCAGCATTCAATCCATACGTGGCTAAATATCGATATCGAGACACATATATGAAGTTCATTCTCAAAACCTCATGGATAACAATACACTGCACTAATTTTCCTCCTTACTGAATAATCCAGTTCTAACTCACCTGCTACTGACTCACTGGAAAACAGGGATAACAGGAGACAGCGACAGAGTAGTAGGCTATGTTTAGTGCGGGGGGCAGGCATGACGCCTTCAGTGTCACATGCTGTGTAGGTACAAAACGCTGCATTTAACGTCATTATGGAACTGTCAATTACCGTTTGATATTGTAAGCTTATTTCAAGGTTTTATACCAGATATTTTAGTTAAAGATTATAGTTTGACTTCTGCAATCTCACGCTAAGCTTGTTTTGAAGACATTTTTTTATTTACACTGGAATTTTATTTGTAACGTTTTGTTTGAAAATAACATGAAATCATATTTCACTTTATAAAATTTTATAGAATTAAAACATTATTTAAAAATATTTTACGGTTATTTACGATATATATATATATAAAACTTCCATCTGGACACATCTTAGGGTAATGTTAACATAGCTTTAAAAATGTGATGTGTTAAAAGCTGTCAGTGAATGTGACAATTAATTTCAAATGTTGAAAATGTAAACTTGTTTTGGAACCCGCCAAAATTGCAGTAATTGTACCTATTTTACCATTTATGTCCAAAGTATGGACTGGCACAAAACTCTACACTTTGCATCTCACTATTTGGGTCCTCTTCCACTACCGTAATTTAAAGGAGCAGTTAGTAAGATGTATCCCAAATCCCAAAACACTCATTTTGCAACATTTTATTACTGAGACATGTCTAAGAAATGCCATGGTGCAGAATCACGATGCAGGGATGGCAACTGGCGGCCATGGGCCACATACTCGTCAATTTCCTAATATCAATAGTATATTATTATTATTATATTTATTTCACAGGCATGGTAAGCATACGTCCATAGTTAGATGTAAGCATTGTTGGGTAGTAATGTATTACTGTAACGCTGTTACTTTTGTCTATTACTCTTTGAATAAAGTAACTCAGTTACCGATACCATATGGTGCGTTTGTCTGTTAATTCCTAACTAAATACATTTTGGCCAGCAGCCGTGTGCTTCTTCCTGTTTACAGCCAGTGTTGCCAAGTCTGCTGGTTAAAAGTGACTAGGCATGTTTTTCTGCGAGTTTTTTAGCTTGTTTTCTTAAGTTTATTTGCTTATTTGAGCTTCCTCTGCTCCTCTTATGAAACCCTCCTGATTCACAGCTGTCCACAATAACCCCTGATGCACAATGGGAAACGTGAACACAACAGTCCTTCTTTTCCAAGTAGGACTCTTCAACAGCAACACTCGACTTTCAAACAGAGCTATAAGTGAAGAAAAATGAAAATTGGACCTAGAAAATCGTATCTTCTAGGTAAGGTGAGAGACAGATTATCTTTCCACTCAATTCAAAGGGAAACCTATGTGTTTAGTTTGCCTGGAAACAAAATCAGCCATGAAAGATTTTAACTTGAGTCGACCGTCCACAGCTTTTTGGAGTTGCAGGAAGGGGATCCTCTAGGAAAATAGATTTGGATTCACTGCTCTACAGCTAGTGTTTGCTTTGAGAGCAGGAGTCGATAAAACATGGCTGTGCAACATGGTGGAGTGCCATCTGCAGATAGAAACTACTCATTCTAAGTTGAAATAAATTCTGGCATTTCTTATTATCACATGAAAAATCATTATTTCTCAAATGTCACATATTTGAATAGTGCTGTTGAGTTTTAGGTACTTAAAGGGCAGCTGTAGCTCAGGGGAAGAGCAGTTGTCTACCAACTACCAGAGGGTGGGTGGTTTGATTCCAGGCTTCCCCAGGCTACATGCCGAAGTGTCCTTGGGCAAGACATTGAACCCCACACTGCCCCCTGATGTGCATATTGGGGGGTGAATGTGACATGTAGTGTAAAGCGCTTTGGATAAAAGCGCTATATAAGTACAGACCATTTAAAGGTTTAATAAAGAAAATTTTTATTAAACGCTATATTCCAAAAAAAAAAATTTTTAAAACCTCCACAAGGCATTTAGAGGGTTGCAGAGTGAAGCCAATTTCGGGTTGCCAAATATGGTCGCACAGCTAGGTTGGCACTGGGAAAAGTGGCGCAGTTGGCCAGTCAAGCATCTGCTTCAAGGCTCCATAGATATCGTTTTCCATTTCAGAAGGGGAACCTACAAACCTGGAATTGTTTTTATGCTTTTGCAATTATGACCTTACACACACTAGATGTCGCTACTGTGTTCATATTCCATATCCAACCTTTAACTTTTATAAGTCATAACACTGAGATTAACAATGACATCATCAATTTAGCTGCAAAGTTACAGCTCGATGCCATGTGGGTACCGTTGGGTTTTAAACAAATGACAAAAACAAGCTTTGAGTCGGGAAGTTGTCGGATTTGCAGCAAACATATGGCAATCGAATGTGTGAACACCACTGATATAAAATGAAGAAATAAACATATTAAATTGTTACTCATGATAAGTATGACAATGACTCATCAACTCACTTTTCATGACTGCAACAGTCCCTTCCCTGAATGCACCTAAACATGCTTTCATGAAACAAATTAGCAGTGATGTTTTAATATTTAAGATTCAAAGACATGATTTCTCAGAGAGGGCAGTGTCAGATGTGTTGTGACACAACTCTCAACTGTCTTCACTGTGACACTGTGATCCTGTCAACTTCTGTCACCATTTCAGCATTTCACCTACACATGCTAACTTAATTCTCTCTTCCAGATGACACACAGTGGCATTCAAACCCTGCCAGTCATTTTGGCTTTTGACACACCAGATGCAACCGAGATCTTCAAGCTAAAAGAAAGACAAAAAAAACACAAAATGTCTCTTTTTGGGTTTGGTATTAAAATCATTTAACACGCTTTCAATAAGGATGATGAAATTAACAAGAAAGAGATCAAAGGTTTTTTGCTAAACACCTCTGGGATGGATGTTGTTGTTTTACTGTAGATCATCTCTGATCTCGTGTCCTCACATCTCATCATAACTTCCTGTGAGAATTCAACATGGCCCTGGGCTAAGATCCTGTGCTGCGTTCAGCATACAAATCCAGCATCGCTGTGTTAAGTTCTTGCTGAGCTTGTGAGCTCTGGGAGATGCTACACCTCCAGGCGGTGGTTTGTTGCTACAGGTATACTGGCACAGCTCCTGACTAAAAATCATTATCCAGGCATCAGATGACTGATCCCCTATAGTCCTAGAAATTTAGATTTTTTTTTAGTAAAGGTGTGCTACATGTCTTTTAACACACATCTGCGGTGAACTGTTCAAAACGGAGCATCTTACAGGTTCTGCTTTTTACTCAGCTCAATAAAAACCAGTGCTCTTGACTACGACTGTTCAGCTGCAGTTAAATTCATTTGAACATGCTTTGAGCTTTGAACATGTAATTGGAAAAAAAAAAACTTTAAACAAAAAAACAAACCACTTTTGCTAATTTTTTACAAAACCCCAGAGCTTCTGGAGAGTAAAAGTAGGTCCTCAAGCCTTTTAGACAGAAAACACAGTGAATTAAACCAGCTTGTCTCACCTACTGCTGCTGAGTCAAGTGCATCTGCATTGTGTTACAGTGCCGGCTATAAACCGTGACACAGGGGGATGGAGAAAATTAAAAGTTACATTTCAGGGCTTTCTTCCCATTTAAAATCACAAAAAAATAAATCTTTCCCATGGACTCCAATATCTAAAGCTGCCAAAATTCCAATTAAATTCATACCCACTGCACAGCACGTTGATGAACAATTACGTTTGGACGGATTATTTTGTTACTTTGGTAATGATTTGATTGAGAGCAATAAGATAGCAATAGGGCCTTACATCTACACACAGGAATAGTTGCTGTGTCTCTGTTGATGCAGATTAAATTGCTATTCCTTATCTATATTGAATTTTAACTGAGTAAAGTGGATTGTCTCATTTCCCTCAAGCACAATACTGAATTGTCAAACCAGACAACCAAAACTTTACACCAACACAGCACACAGATTTCTGGTCAACCATGTTTACCTTTATTTCCCCTAAAAATAAAAAAGATTGTGACTTCACTCTTCTGATAAGACTTACAGAGTTTAAATAAGCTTTTAATATCTTTTCAGAACATTTATAAGAGTGTTGTTTTCATGTAGAGCACTAAACCTCAAATTACTGTACGCAGCGTTGCATGTTGTATGATTGGGTTGGGGTGGATGGCTTNCCCTAAACCCCAGGCACACATAAAATACCTTTTAAACTTTTTCATTTCTTTTAATGGAAAGTTATTGGCTTCACTTCAGGATGTTTTTCTTCTACCTGTTTAGCCCAGATTGAAATAAAAAAGGTACATTTAAATATGCTGTTCCTTATAAATAAAATTTAAGCGTATTGATATATACATGCAATTATTTATTTTGAGAATTTCTAGACATTAAATGATGCAGTAAACAGTAAAACATTATGGAATAATTTCCATTCCCAAACATTGAACTTTAGCATTTATGTTATCTGAACACATTTGCTCTCTCAAAGCTAAAAGGAAAAAGAAAGATTAACCTTTAACAAATCGGATGACCATGCCGTCCATTGGAAAGTAACTTTTGGCCATCAACTAATGACAAGAAATACTGCTAGTGTGCACACATAAAAATCCAGGTTTATAATAATCTTCTTAGATTATGGATAATTGTGTTACACTAAATGTAAACATACCTTTGTTCGTTTATATGAAACGTCCTCATTGCATCTTGAAAAAGACACTTAAAGCATCCACCCAAAGGCCTGTTCCAGATAGCAGGTTTAACAAACAGTGAATCAAAGACAGAACTCTGAGTTGATAGGAATTTTGGTTCATTCATTCATTCAGAAGTCATTTGCTCTGTGGGTCACAGCAACTGTGGCTGTGACTGTCAGTCAGACTGTGGTCTGACCAAAGATCACATTGCAAAATTTACAGGACTGGTCTGGCCAAAGACGGTCTGTTGTGGGTGGAAAGGTTGCTATAGCAGGAACAAGTGGTGAGATTGGTTGATTTAACCTGTTTAACGTCTGTCTATGACCTTGTAAAGCTCAGTTTACAGGACCAATATCAGGACATTGTTCTGTGACTGATCCAAAAGCCCGATGACTGAGCTTTAAATGACCCCCCAAACTTTTATTCTTAAAAAGTAATTTATCCTGAAAGTTTAGGCTGTTACTGTAATAAGTTAGTTGAATTGAAGTCTGTGATGCCTGAACTATAGCACACTTTTATTAGCAGAAGCAAATGCTCACAATTACTGTAAAAAAAAAAGAAGCCCTTGTTGGTGCAGCTGCCCCCCTCCACAGCACTCCATTTAGCATTTTAAGTAAACATATGTCTCAACTTTGCCGGACAGGGGTGCAGTTCAACACTCCTCATGCAGTTGCCAAAAAATAGTTAATGTTAAACGAGTGACACAAACTGGATCTTGGTTAATGTTAACTTAATTGTAGTTGACATTTCTGACTTTCAAAGTCCAAAAAGAGCAAAGTTATTCAAAACATTATTTTTCTTTTTTTTTTTTTTTAAACACAATGAAATAGTTAAGCATAATTTGAAATTTAAGCTTGAGTAAAATATATTAACATTCATGCTGCTGCAAGCTACATGTATTCAAAAGTAATAATTTCACATTGGATTTAACAAATAAGTTAAGTCCATACTTGGACTCACAAGTTAAGTAACCAGTTTTTCTTTTTTGTATATATGAAGAGAAAAATGATCTATGCTGGTGTTTGATAATTGTTGTACCTCCTAAATTTTCTGCTGCTGTCTTACTAAGTTCATTTGCAATTTTCTGTTTACTTCATTGCAAATAAGATGAAAAATGTTTTAACATCCAATCCACTGTGTAATTATTCATTGGTTTCCTGGAGAGCAAGTCACAGGCTGGTGGCTTTGGATATACCTGCGCAGAGATTTTGCAGCATCAACATTGCAAATGTTTTATAATGACGTTGCAATGGATTTTCTTTTTTTAAATCAGTTTCAGGGTGGAGATGCAGTGGTATTACACCCACCAGCTCTTTCTTTATTCAACCACTGCAGAGGTGAAAGTAAGGAAAGTGTGCCACCACCTGGCCAATCCTAAACACTGCAAGCAAACACTAAAACACCGAATATCACAAAAGATAAGAGACAGACTTTTAAATTTTACCTCTTTTACACCTCCAATTAAATAATCACCTTGATTTTGTTTGCTAAAGAAAGTTTCACACCAACTTCACATATAACTTTAACATTCTGTTTTTATTTTAAACACCTGCTTGGAAAAATTTAGTGCAAATCATACAGAGAAATCGATCAAAGACTGATAACGTGATTTTAAATTATTAATAATAAATATACGAGTCAATTTACACCATGAAATGCTACAAGCACTTTTCATAGTTGAATAATACACTCCCAAACCATCCTGTACATCCAACAAGTTGCGGTCTGAATTAAAGAAAAATTACCACCAGTGGCTAAAAAGGCAAAAATATAGAAGTACCATTGCACATGCTCTCTCAGATACACTCTTGTCAAGTTTTACTTGACCAATTTAACAGTTTAATGACAAAGCAAAAACGACCCTGTATAGCATTTCATCTTCAAACTTTTAGCTTTAAGTTTTTTAAAAAAACAAAAAACAAAAAAACAGATACTATGAGATTCATGATACTGTGCAACAAACATTTTTATATGCCACAACAAAATTATTCCCTAACAGATTCACACATGTTGGACTTTTATCAAAAACATTTTGCACATTAAACCAAAAACCATCAATACAGAGGTTAGAGGCAAGAATTAAGTGTTTTTATGTTACAGATAGAAAAGGACTTTGATAAACTATCTCTAATCATACAATGGGGAAAACGCCACATAACAATCATTAGACAAAAAAATGTGCAAAACAAAGCCTAAAGCAAACTAAAAAACTGAAAAACTTCTAGGATTTCAGATAAAATACAGTGAAGCCAAGCACTGGGCTTGGCTCCATCAATGGTGTATCCAAGCTGTACAGCATTTAACATACAGTAGTACTTCTGTTTGGGATTGCAGTGCAAAGGCATCAAATCTTAGGGTTTCCCAAATGCAATTGAATCATTTGTGATGGCCTGCAAGCCTGAAAACTGATCATATTTAGCTGGGAAAGATGAATAAAGTTATTTTATTATGTAATTTCACATCATCAAACTTTAAAAAGGAAAGATTTCCAATAATGTTTCAGTGGTGCCTATTTAATTTGGTTCAAGCGCCAAAATAAATTCTTCATCTGGGAAACACTGAAGTCAAAGTTAAATTTTTTTCCCATTTTTATGCCGTATTTTGTCTCATCATGTAACTTTGATGGCACATAGTAGCCTACTATTCTTGAAACACTCATACAGAACATAAAGTAGCAGCTTGGCCAAAAACATAACACACACACACACACATCTCACTTGAAAATGCTGTACCGTTCAATCTATCAAATTTTACATTCATAACAACTATGAAAAATTGACTTATCTAATTAGTAATAACTAATAAATCATAACAACATGCTTGACAGGACTATTGAAGGGCAGTTTGTGACCAATTTTAAGCTGCAGTGTTATTTTTCTTAGATTCTGTATTCTTTAGCTCAGAAACATTCACATTACATTTTCTGCAAGCCTGAAAATTGTACCAGAGTAAATATTCATGATTAGATTCATTGTTTAAGGCCAAACTGCATCAATATAATCCATTTTAAATAAATGTCGCTGTTGTAGAAGCTCTAAGACAGCATGCAGTAAGAATTTAAACCAAAAAGGCCACAGACTATGGATAAGACAAAGTGCAAATGCATGCTGAAAATGATTGCCACTTGTCATCTTCTCTGAACTACTCATCAAGGAGGCACTGAAAGCTCAGTTCCTCCTACTTTTCATTTTGTGGCATGTAGCAGATTAACTTCAAGTGCAAGTCCAAGCCGCTGACAGCAAGCTTACACGGCAAAGAAAAAGATAAATCCTCAAAACATCAAGCTACTAAAAAAGCATTCAAACTCTTAGTTCAAACTCGCTCAATCCAGTATCCCTGTTTGTCCATTTCATCTGTTCTGATTTTGGTTATTTTAATGTACAGTGTAATGCAGCATACAGGTCCACTGGGTTTACAGTGATTATGATTTTTTCTCCCTTTAGAACTGAAACTGTCCCATACAGCTGAGTCCAGAAACATCCCAACAGAAAGGAGGATGGTATGGATGAAACATGTCAGTGTTTCTATGATTTATGTTATTTAACAGGTCTGCGGAAATATCATCCCAAAATAACTGTATTACTTCATTACATTTAAAATTGAACAAATAAACTTCCCAAGATATTTCCTGTGTATGCAAATATTTTTTTCTTGTCTTTTTGTAAACCATAACTCGATTTTTTCATTATTTTTGCTCTTTAAAATTGTACTTTAAACTACTTGCACCGATCTGAGATCCTCCTCTGACTTGTCAAACTGAGGCACTCTGTTCAGAGCGACTGGTGCTGGTTCCATTTACTTTCTCACGGCTCTGAAGAGGAGGTGCCACATCTTTCTGTGGTACACTCTGTTGAGGTTTTACAACAGTCATTTTAAGGGGAACTCCTTTTAGACTGTGCTGCATTCTGCTATATTGCCGCATGGAGGGGTTGAAGGTGCGAATGGGAATTTCAGTCAGAGTGGGTGCCTCTTGTTTGGGCTGTGTACTTTCTTTTATAATGATTTTACTTCTTTTGCTTGAGAAGACGGTTTGCACTGGTAGAATGGCGGGGCGTTTTGAAGAGCCAGATGTCTGGAGTCTTGTTTTATGCTGAGGTGATGCATGCTGTCTTTCTTTTGTATGAGAAACCCCTCTATGCAAGTTTCCATCATTTTCCTTTGCGACAGAGATTCCTCCATCTTTCCTTTTCTTCATTTCCTTCTGTTTCTTGGAGCAGACGGCCATGTGCTTGGTTCTACTGCGGCGCATGGTGAACTCCCTGCCGCAGTGTGGGCAGACAAAGATTTGCCTCTTCTCGTCCACCTGAGCAGGTGACACTTTATTTGAAGGGACTGATTTGTTTCTCTGTGGCATGACCCTCTGGACAAACTTTTTCTTCCTTTTATTCAGAATCTTCAACTTTACTGGTGGATCTTGGCCAGGTTTGGACCGGTTTGCATGACTGACTCTGATAGAAGCAATTAGTCCATTAGTGGAGTTAGTAGTAGACAGTATTCTATTTTGGGTTTTTGCAAAGTGGCGCAAAGGAATAGGATTTTTCCTAGGTGTGTATCGCCTTTTATCACTGGCATTCGCACATGCCAAAATGTGTTGGTGGAGTTCTGGCATGTTATCAAAGCTTTTTCCACACTTGGTGCACCGAATAGCTGTACTAAATGTTTGTGGGATGTTGTGGGTGGTAAAGTTTGTGGCTGAAGCACCTAAACCAGCAGGTGATCTGTTATGGTAGGGAAAAGGAGGTGGCTTAAAACTGGGATAATGTTGATTAATGCCAAGGCGAACATCAGGCCCTTTGATTTTGCCTCCATCTGAGGCCAGGATTTTAATTGTTGTAAAAAGTTCTTCGGCAGCCACATCAACTTCAGATTCCTCCTTTTTCACCAATTCCTTGGATTCCTCTAAAGAATCAGGAGCTGAGGGATCTGTGCTGACTTTAGTTGAGTTGTTGTAGTTCTGAGGTCTTAGTTTTCCCTTTTCTTCCTCTGTATATGTACACTGCTGACCAGGATGCAATTCTTCTTGATGCTGCTTCAGATTGCAAAGGTAGACAAATTCTTTTGTGCATGCACTGCAAACATAAGTCTTTCCGACGCCGTGAAGGCCTGATCGATGGTCGAGCAAAGCGGAGGGTTTGTTGAAGAGCAGCACACAGAATTCACATTTGTAGGGCCATTCATCAGCATGATCCCCTACATGATGGCCAAGTTCCTTCATTGAATGGAAAAGCTTATCACACACATTGCAGATGAAATTCTTGGTGAATGTCTGCTGCTGTTCAGCAGTTGCTGAATTACTTGAGGCCTCTTCCTTTTTGGCTTTCTCGGGGGGTGGAGGAGGGGTTCTACGTGCAATTTCAGACATACAAACAGAAGTGTCAGCAGGATATTCTTCTTTTATGGTCGGTGGGTCTGTACAAACTACAGACTCTGGGTCAGGAATTGAGTCACTCACAGGGGGGCAATCAGATGTCACTGCAGTGTCAGTGGACAGAGTTATAGATTCTGCAACGGAGGACACAAAAATAGTAGGCTCCACAGTTTGAGGATTGGGCACTGACACAATCTGTTGCTCTTCTATGTGATTAACAACCATCTGGGTGGGTGCTGGAGGCTCAGCAGTATTCTCTTGTAAGGTAACGGCAGGAACAACGTTCCCTGGGGTTTCTAGAGCTATTGTACACTCTATTAACACTGTGTTACTAGCAATATTGTAAGAGTTGAGTAGGGAATCATTTAAAGTTACAGTAGGTGTGAATGGCACTTCTGAAACAGGAGTGGATTCAACCAGAGGTGGATTGAGTCCAAGCTGATCAGTGAGAAACACGTGGCCAGGTAGATTCAGAGGCGGGTCGAGGGGCTGGGAGAGGGCAACAATATTTGCAGAATTTGTACTGGTAAATGTTAAATCACATTCAGAAGAACTTAATGTGTTCTCAGTACAGATTACCAAAGGCTCGGGAGATATGTTTGGGGCCAGTACTTGGATTGGTTGGCTTGAGGGGTTGGAAATGGGTGGTGGTGATGCTAAAACTGTAATCAGTGAGGGAGTAGTGGGAACCACAGTGTGTGCAATTGGGGAAGCAAATGTTATAGTACATGGGGAAGCTGGCTCTAAGGAAACAGGGGTAATGGAGGTGTGTGATGGAGTCAGAGAACTTGCAGGTAGGGTAAGTCCATAGACAAGCCCTTCTGCAACAGGTTCTGCTGGGGTCACAATGTCTGAACCTGTGATGATGGCAAAGTCTGTAACTACAGGATTCCCAGGATTCCCCAGGCTTATACTTTCTTCTCCCACTTTCAACAAGCCTTTTTCGACCACGCACATATTTGATTCTGCTTTCAAAACTGCCTGTGACGCTGACTTCAATGCCGGCTCA
The DNA here is from genome assembly GCA_029874935.1 of Atherina boyeri. Taxonomy (NCBI): domain Eukaryota; kingdom Metazoa; phylum Chordata; class Actinopteri; order Atheriniformes; family Atherinidae; genus Atherina; species Atherina boyeri. Next base: position 2,243 of record JAPMNP010656635.1, on the reverse strand, counting down.
CATTCACTTGTGTTCTTTTTTTGCAAACTCAAATCCAGCACGGCATCAGCTGATGCCACATCTCCATTTCTCTTGACTGTATTAGAAAGATCCAAAGGTTGCTGGTTACAGGAATTACCACCAGTCACAGGGGGCCAGCTTTCTGGCGAGACACCTTTCACCGCTGGCTCGGTTACAGACGGGGTCGCATCGTTGTCGTCATCAACGGTTTCTTGCACAGGTGAGCTATGCGAGCTATGTGAGTCAATGTGTCCTGGACTTCCATCACTAAAATCTCCGACGTCCGACACGTTTGTTTCATCGCTTGATGATGCATTTTGCTGTGGAGAGCTCGTTGGAGAGCCAGTTCTTCTCTTGAACCTTCCTGTTCCAGAAGGAAGGACAGAGACAGAGACTGGTGAAGATGGCTTTTGGCCATCTGTGATAAGGGCAAGTGTAGGTTTGAGACCATCCTGCTTTTCCAGCAGCTGCTTCAGCTTTGGAGAAAGAAACACTGTCCTTTCCCTCTGCACAATAGTGGACTCTGTATTGTGAGGGAATAGATTCTCTATTAAAGAAGAAACAAGCATTGAGGAAGATGAAGATACAACCACCTCAGACTCCAGTTCAGTTTTAATTTGTGGTAAGAGAGGAGGTGTTGCAGTTCTTCTTTTGGCATGCTGTTGGCCAGGTACTTCTGTATCCGTGTTTAAAATGTGGCTGATGTGAGCAGGGTCAACAATCAGGGCGTCCAGTCCAACTAAAGTCGAAGACTCAGTGTGGACTTCGGCTACATCGCAGTTACTGACTGTACTTGTTGACACTATCTTTCCATCGATGTAAAAGCTCAGATTCTCTGAAATATTGCTAGAGATGTCTAGCATGTATTGTTCTGCTTGTTCTCGTTCATTTTCCAGACCACCTGTGGGTGCTGTGTTCTTACCAAACTGTGTTTGAAGCTGAGTTGATTTATTGACTGAACTCAGAGGAATTTCCTCTTCAGGCAACTTTGTTTTTTCCTCACGTACGAGTTGTAGGTGGTCATCATCCATCTTGCGCCCATGGCGCTGCTTGTTTGTATTTGTTGTGAATATCTGTTCAGAGTACTTGTGAGCATCATGATCCCATGATACTCCTGGTTCGTGAGGCTGAGCTGTGTGTTCTCCACTTGACAAAACAGAAGTATTAGAGCTGGTGGAGTTTGAAGTATGAGGCTGCCTGATTGAACCTACTGACTTCACAGGCTTCACCTTCTCATGGTGTAGCTGACTTGTATTTGAAACAAAGCTATGTGTCACATCTTTCCCACAAGCATGGATGTGCATGTGTTGTTCCAAGCCTTGTCTGGTGGTAAACTGTCTCTCGCAGTGCTGACAGAGAAAAGAGTCTCCCCCACTATTTTGATTGGGGTGTTTGTTGGGGTCTATGACATCAGAACTAATGGGTGATTCCTCTAAATAGAGACCTTTTTCCTCCTGTAGCTCCTCATTGTCTCCATATTCAGAGATGTATAAGTAGGGAGAGTCCTCCATCTTCTGTGAGGGTTATTTCCAGTTATCTGATCGATATCTGTCACAGGGTTTTACAGCTCTCACACCTATTGAAAAGATGAAGGAAATACCAACATTTAGTAAAATGATACAAAAATCTAATTAATCTAAATAGCTACCATTAAAACTTGTGCAAACGTATTATTCACATATTACAGGTTAATGCAGCAATACTGTTTACCTGCTTTTCAAATTATGAATCTATTATTATTAGTTACATGATGAGAAATATTTACTGACATTTATTCTAAAATAACAGACAACAAACTGGCAACACCATTCCTACCAAAACACAATTACTAGCAAGTAAAGAGAATACTTGCACTGAAACGACACATATGACAATGAATGGAGACGTGTTTTCCAAAGATTATAAAATCCTGGTTAAGACTCTAAAAACTATCCTGTTCGTGTTTCCACATATACATATCCTATCTCCAATTTGAGTACTTGAAAAGAAACCTGAATACTGGTGCATGAAAACATCGAAGGGTGGGTGGAAAAATCTATTCACATAAGAATCGCAATTCTTTGTTTAACAATTTCTGAAAAAAAACAAAACTTTTTTTTTTTTAACATACAGTCCAGGCTTTGAAAAAAATTTCAACTTCACTTTAATATGAAGTATATTTAAGTATGTATGTAGCAGTTTACTTAAGAAAGTTTATATTTTTCATTCATTCTGTTGTAAAGGTTTAAGATGTGGGAAGTAGA
>JAPMNP010656627.1:0-26584 GCA_029874935.1 Atherina boyeri | reverse complement strand
CCACAGCAATCCTTCAGCAATCCCTCATACTGAGCAAGCATGTAGAAACAGTGGAGAGGAAAAACTCCCCTTTAACTCACAACAAACTCCCCTGATTTCCATGACAGAATCATGTCTGTTTCCAGTGCTGTGCTGCCTGAGGACCCAAAGATTACTGTCATCTAATACTGGTTTTTAGATGTGTCCCTTGTACGTAGAGATGTCTATAAATTAGCTGAATCTGTTGATATTATGTACAAATTTAGTTCATGACATTTGTACATTGTTTTATGTGTTTTGTTGTTTGGTTTTTGTAATTAACATTTTTCACAGCATCCCAACTTTGGGATCGAGGTTGTACGAGGATGGAAATTTGTATGCCATTATGCTTAGAGAACTATTAAGAGGGAATTTTTGACAGATGAAAAAGTCATCTTAATACAGGGCAAAGCAAAAATTTAGGAGTTGTTGTAAAGAAGTCTTACAGCTTCTTTTTAACTCGTGCTTGTCCCTCTCCAGGTTGGCGGTGCATACTCTTATGACTGCAGCTTTGGCTACATCCCAAATGTGGAGCTGATGAAATTCATATCCTTAGCCACTTTTGGATCTTACCTCCCCAGCTGTCCAGACGTGGACCAGAACAGCTGGGATATGAATGCCTACCACAAGGCCTTCTTAACCTACTCCTTCCTTAAGACCCCGGAGTCTATGAACTCTGAATACTTCTGTGGTGAGACAAAGATACTTGCTATAAGTCCAGTACTTTTTTTTCTGATTTGGACTCTTGTTGTTGTTGTTCTACTTGTGTTTTTTATTATTATACTTCAGTTTAATGCAAAATGTAACAATACTTTTATGTGTTAGTTTCCCAGCCCAAACTGTTTAATGAGCACCTGGTGTCAGCCAGTGGCAACCCTGCTCTGGTCATGAGGAGGAAGAAGCACACAGAAAAGGAAGTCCATGCTCATTTAATCAGCGTGGTCTCAGTGCGACTGAGAGAAGGCTACACCATAAGAGATATTAGCCTAACCAAAGGTAAAAGTCTGCCTTTACTGAAGTTTCACATTTATTACAAGTGCAAGATCAAAGATCTCATCCCATCAAATTCTTTTTCTCTGATTTCTGTAGGTGGGACTCAGTTGGAAGTGAAGCTGGTTCTGTTGTGGAAACACAATATGCATATCGAGTACCTGGCATCTGCCTCCTGGCCTCTGGATCCATTCAAAAGAACCACCAAGGTGGAGGTAACGATGGAGGGAAGCTATGACATCCTGCATGACATCAGCTGCACCCAGAGGAAGCCCATCACCAGTCCGTACCGCACCTCTGTCATTCGCCGCTTTTGGAACACACTTCAGAGGTACTGCATCTCCGCCAGGAAAGGGGAAGTGGGGATATTAATGCTCAAAGAACTGCTGTGCATCTCTTTCTGTTTTATCGGTGCAGCATCAACCAGACGGATCAGATGCTGGTGCACCTCCAGTCATTTAATTCGATCCCAGAGAATTACACAATTCCAGAGAGCACCAAAAATGGAGTCCCTTTGTTCTACATCCCACCCGGCTCCACTACCCCGGTACTGTGCAGTCCTTTACTAGAATTTTGGGAACAGTGTGTTTGTGTTTTGTGTTCATTCCTGAACTGCTACATTGTGGCTGCATGTGTTTTTCCACCCTCCTACACAATGTGTTTAGTAATAGCTATAACCCCCATTGTTCTGAACATACATGTGCATGCACGCGCACACACACACACGCATATTGGACACCATCCAGCTGATATAAAACATGTGGAACACAGTTTTTTCATGATTGTTCACCATAAGAACTTAGACTTTTAAGGCACTTGTAATGACCACAGTTCACATGTGATTTTTTTCTCACCAAAAATAAACACACTTGAGTTTATTGTGTTTGTCAGAGGCATAGTCCTTCTCTACTCACCAGAGTTGAATCTGTCAGAGAGTAAAAGGCAGACGTGAGGACAGAGGAGGCAAGATTACATTAAACAAACTTAGACATACACACTTTGGAGCCTACTATTTTAACCAGTGTTTGACAGTGGATCATTTTCTGATCATAGGCAGGAGGACGGAGGAGAGAGAAGATGAGGAGACTAAAAGCAGATGAATGAGATGAGCCTTTTCTGTTTTCTCAGTGTTGCCTTCTCTAAGTGAAATATTTTCTACTTTTCCAGGTCCTGTCTTTGCAGCACAGTGGCTCCAAAGACTCCTCTCAGTCCCAGTTTGCATCGTACTGGAAGCCAATCCTCTCCATGGATGCTAACTTCTGGCAGAGATGGCTTCACATGCATCGCATCGCTATCATCCTTGAACACGACTTGTAAGAAACATGTTGCCTTTTCTTAAATCTAATCACAACATGCACAACCCAGAGCTAAATTAACAGCTTCACTGATGGACAAGGTCTTTAAATGATGAGATTAAAGGAAGAAAGTGCTTTTTGCAAACTCTTTTTCTTCAGTATTGCTATCAGTCACATTTCTTCCTCTTATTATGGCCCATGATTCTTTGATTACCATGGTGTATTTTTGTGTTTTCAGGCCTGTCCCCAAACACTTGCACACAGCTGGAAACAACGGACGATATAGCACCATTCAGTGTCGCATCTCCCATTCTGCTCTCACATCTCTTCTGAGGGACTGCAGCAGCTTTGTGTTGGTGGAAGGATACTCGTACGTCAAACTGATTTACAGGTGGGACAATAGATGCAGAAGCATAACATTGATGTCTCTAGATTATTTACATCTGGGAGAGAAACTTCTGCTTCATACATGCAGTTTCATATAATTTTACCAGTGTTCTTTGATTAGTCTGTAATCATGATGAAATAATATTTTGTGGTCGGTGATCTTTGTGTCAGCTTGAAACGCCTGTAAATCGTCCCAATTAACTGAGCGGCTCTTTCCACACATCTGTGCTGGGAGAAACTTAGTCTGTGAGTTCACGGATAGTGGATGACTTAACTAAGAGATTTGAACTGGATTTTTCTTTTTTGAACTTCACATCCTCAACATGCTTGGAATCCAGTAATCTCAGAGATTTGTGAAAGTGCTTGTAACTCATGCAAACTTGAAGCTATAACCATTTTTTTCCTTGCCTTTTGTTCTTTTGATCGCAAACACTCGTGTTATACCAGCTCAACTGTAAAAAAAAACCGGGAAAAATCTAATATTAAGTTATTTCTGGCTCCACAGTTCATCTGACCAGCCTCCTACCTCCTTCTACCTGGTCCGTCTCATTTCCAAGACCCCCTGCATGGTTCTGCGTCTGGGCTTCCCTATTGGCACACCAGCCCATGTTAGAAATAAGGTACTGGAAGTTACAGTGTCAGTGGCCAAACTACAATCAAACCAGTGTGTCTTGAGGGCATCCTTTCTATGTCAATATTATCATTTTGTCTTTTTGGCACATTATATTACATTTAAACTTGCTGTGTTCCAGAGATATGAACCACAATGACTGAAAGCACCTTCAACAGGCCTGTTTGAAATTATGGGTACAACTAAAAGACTTAAGAGACCTGGTTGGGTTAAGCATAGTGTAAAAGTCAGGGATGTACTGAGCTGCCAACATGTTAAATGTTCTATGGACTAGTAATGGGATTGTAAAGGTAATTCTGTATTAAGCAGGTAACCAGAGCAGGGATTTCAGTACTCCCGGGACATGTTCAGATTTCTGCTTCCAGTGCTTTATTTGAGCTCCTCATTTTTAAAGACCGCAGTCAACAGATCAGCTTTGCAGCCTTGTCATGGGGCATTTTTTTGGGAGCAGTTTCCTCCATAAATCTGAACTCAGACTGAGATCTGGACTGTTTTCTGGCCATGTCATTGAGTTGATGTTTCATTCCTGAAGAAAAGATGGCGCTCTTAATTCTGTGAGGATATGCATTCACATCCTGAAAAATGAGCTCATCATCACCAAACCTCATTTTGATTGATGGTATGAGAAAAGTGTCCCAAATGTCCACCTGTGCATTTACTGTAGAGGTGACAACTGCCAACTTCCCAGGTCCTTTACTTGTCATCAACTGCTTATCATCAATGATGATGAAAATGTTTCTCTGACAGTCATCTATGTTTCATTTGACCGACACCAAATGTCCTGTTGTCCAATACAGATTGGTTATTATCAATTAATATAATTTTCATCCAATCATCCAGTCTATCTTCCCATCTTCAGCCCTATGTAAATTTGTTGTATTTATTTTAACTGTAGGTGATGGTTTACATTTGCCTTTTCTGGATGGAAATCTCATTTGAAAACGGGGAACAACCAAAAACTTTTTGAGTTGAATAGGTCTTATTGTCCTCTCATTATTTCCATTGACAGTTTTCTCGTTGGGTCTACTTCCTGTTAATCAGCAGCTCATTAAGCTCTGCAAGTTCTTTCTACCTACAGCATCATTTGGACATTAGACTTGTGAGGTTTTAAGTTTAGAAACTGGTGTTTCCATAATTTTTCTTGAATGTTTGAGTCAGTCTTGATCTGAATAAAAATCTGGCACTAATCTAACCAGAATATTCAGATGTTCATTAAAACAGTTTTGTGTCATGTACATGTTTTTCTTTTCTGTGCAAACTGTAAAAATATACAGTGAACATATTTGCTAAAAGTATTTTATTTTTTCTAACCTTCCTTACATCTGCTGTTTCCATGTGGACACGCTATGCCTAATCTGATGCCAGATAAACAAAGACACAGGGTGTTTTCATGTTGAAGTTTTGGGGTTGATAGTCACTTTTGATTCCACATTTTTCCTCTCAAGCATGGAGGAATGTTAATACGTTTTCAGGGTTTACTGTTTAACCTCCATTTTATCTCCGTAAAACCCTTCTAAATTTCTGTATTCAGATTGTGGACGAGCTACGAGAGCAGATCCTTAAGCTTCGATTCCCTCATCGTGTTCAGAACAAAGAAGCAACACCAAAGACTAAGAGGAAGACAGTTAGTCACACATCTCCATCCAAATCTCCCTCCATCCCTGCTGCCAAGTCAGCTCTTTCAGACAGACGATGTGTGGTGGTGCTCAGTAAACCTCTGGAGAAGCTGCTTATAAGGTCAGTACATGACTTTGCTCCAGTTATTTTCTGTGGAAAGAGGATACCTTTTTAAAAAAGATTGACATAAGATGAATTTCTGGTTTCTTTCAGGTATGAAAAGCTACCGCTGGACTTCAGGACTCCTTTCATTTTCAATATGGAGAACTTTCCACTGCCCACCAACAGTGCTATGCCCCTCAGCATGGCAGCCAACCGGACAGCCTCCTCCACTCTGGCCTCACTATCGCGTTACTTCCTGCACCAGCGGTGGGTGTGGGCTGTGCAGAGCAACCATGGACCAGCTGTGACCATGCAGGCCATTGCTCACATCCTGTCCATGCTCTCTGAGTGAGTCCACACACTCACATAATTGGCATTGATCTTTTTTTCTTCTTCTTTTTGTCAACAGAAAATATGCACTTGACCAACTTTATAAGTGGCAGTGTTTAAATCTGCCATCCTTTTTTATTTGGAGGTGTGTCTTTTTTCTGTAATAAGACCTAAAAAGCACACTTAAAAATATTCATTTACAAGTGGTTTGAATTTTCAAATTAACTACAAGCTTGTTCAGAACTTGATACTCCTGCAAATGTAAATCCAAATTCTTTCAGATGGTTTGCTGGCAGCTCAATGTGTGCACATCTTTATTCCGATGATTTCACACATTTGGATAGTAGATATTCAAACCTTTTCCAAAAAGAACATTAATGAATCAAGCAGAGATGGTGGACCCTCACACTTTGACGGTGCTTTAGCCCATGTAGTAGTATGCGGCTGTAAAGGCACTATGATCTGATCTATACCCGAAGAAGAATATTGTTGTTTGTGAGTTCAACTGCTCAATTCAGTAATAATCTGGAAATAGGATGGTAGTTATTTAAATCTGAGGGGTCTCCACCCTTAAACAGTGAAAGAAGCAGAGCTGATTTCAAGGTACTGGGAATAACACTGGAAGGATATCCTCCAATTTTGAAAAGGCAGGCAATGAGCTCCGCAATAAAATCAAAAGTGATTTTCAAGTATCAGTTTCTGTGTTATTGGGACAAGTTCAGCAGAGCTTTATGAAGCTGCAAAGTCAGAACGAGACTTCACCTAAATGTTTAGGATGTTGAAGCATTTCCTGTTGTGTCAGTGGGTAGGACCATGTTGATAACAAAATATTGACCTTGAGATGTAATGAAGATGTGACTGAACCACTGGATGTGAGAAATTATTGGTCAAATAATTTCTGTAAGGGTCATGATGTGATGTAGATCAGGACATCCTGCACAGAAGGCCACCAGTTTAAACGGAGACAGACAGTGATGCATACTCACTGGAGCGACCACTTAATGAGTTTTGAACTGTGGTAAAAACCACACAGCATATTCAACATACTTAAAAAACTTGAATTATTAGAGAAACAATAAAAAAAAACTTTTTTTTATTATTATTGTTTATATCAAAAAAATTCTTGTGTGACTAATCCAGAAGTACAAAAGTCTCAGCTGTACTGGTTGGTTTAAATATGTTGCAGATGTTTTGGGTTTAATGAGGGATAAAACAATATATTGACATTTTTGGCTTTAAAATTTTATTAATATCTTTGTAGGATTCACATATCAGAAGGTTTTCACTTTGCTGCTAGTGGAGAGGGCATCATCAACATGGTGATTGAGCTGCCAATGAAGGTAAAAAACACCCGGACGCTAAATCTCCCAGAATTAAATGTTTATTGGGTTTACCCCTGAGGGAACTAATGTTTCTATATGCGTTTGCAGTATTAATTCATTTCAATGTGTTATCAGGGCATGTCAAGTGACACAGAAAGAGAGAGTCATTCCTGTATTGTTCAGTACATCCTGTTTCCACCTCACTCAACCTCCACCAAGGACAGGTAGGACCAGCAGTTATTTTCTATACAGAATACTTCTTTATTTCAGTCCAATCGCTTCATCAGTCTGAATCAGATGGGAAGGATTTTGCTTGTAGTTTATGATTCAGCCTTGCTTTGTGAACATGTTCAGCTTTGGCTGAGCCATCATTACTCGTATTTCCACCTGTCATCATCTGTCTTTTCATTGGTTTTCCAGCTTTTCTACAGACGACGACAACGACACTGAGGTAGAGGCTGTGGACGTGGACAGTGAGCTGAACTTGGTGACAGAGTGCTGGGTGGAACCGCAGAGCGGTACAGTGGTGAACTGCATGGACCAGCACCGACACTTTCAGGGCCTTAAATACCAGGAGATCCCTCAAGCAGTAAGGGGAACTTACTTTCTGAAACAGCTGGTCAAACATTGACTTTGTTCAAACTTGTTCATTTGTGGGATGTGTTCAGTTATTGGTGGAATATTATTTGTACTTAAAAACAGTAAGTTTTGTTTTAAACAGATGTACTGTTTCAGATCTTTCCTAGAGATCTCGCCTGCATGTCCACCATGATGACTTTTGAGTATTTGAGCCAGCTGTGTCAGAATAAAGAGCAGGTCTGCTCTCTCCCAGATGAAGTCAAAGATGTGCAAGGTAACCAGCTGTAGCTTTAAGGTCAACTTAAAGTATTAAAGTGAATTCCTCCGCCGATATTACATAATTACAGTCATGTAATTCTATTCACCGGTTTACATGAACTGATGCCACTTAGCTTTTTAACTTTTAGTTCGTCTTTTACTGAATCAGTTGAGATGATGGCAAAACTAATTATTCTCATTCGATAACTTGTGGGATGTAATTTCCTTTTTGCAGTGACGGACTGTGGATGATTGGATGAAAGTGATTTTCAGTGATGAAACACCAATCTTTATTGCCCAAGTCTTTGCAAGCTGACAGATGTATTTCCATGTGTGTTCAGGAGAAGTCCAGGCCTCTGAGGACAACATCCAGATAGTTCCTTTCCAGTTTGATCTCATTCAGCTGCTGCCAAATTGTCAGCAGGTCGAACTCTTCTTCCTGACATTCAGTACAGGTAACGTTAATGGTAAATGGACTCTGCTCATATCTCGCTTTTCTAGTTTGGTTAAAGTACTTTTTGATCTACATACACTTCTACAGGCTCCTTTTTAAAAAATCTATCCGATAGTCCAGGCAAAAGGTTTTGGTTGTGACACAAAACTTGAGTCACAAACTTTGCTGTTTAAGAATAAAAAAATAGATAAAATAAAAATCTGTTTCTGTTATACACTGAAAAGAAATGATAAGCATGTTCTACATTCTAAATACTTGTCGGCAAGAGGATCAAATTTATGCAAAAAAGTCCACATTTACAGTGTAAAACTTCAGTTCACTGATCACTTTGACTGATGGCAATCCATTCATGTCTTATTCAAATATCTAGTTGATCCCAAATTGTGTATTTCTGGGGTTTTTTTCCATCGCCATAAGAAAATTGCCTACATGTTCTTGTCAGGATTAAGATCTTGGGAGTTTCCAGGCCCAAAATCAAAATTTTCAATGTGGTAATTTCCAAACCACTTCATTCTCACTTTTGGCTTGTGTCATCGTATGTCAATCATGCTGGAAAATGCAAAGATTGTCACCAAAATACTCTTTAATCTGTGGGAGAAGTTGTTCGTGGGGATTTTTTTTTTTTATGATGTTCCTTGTTCCTGGCAGTGTTTTTGGGCAGAACTGTTAGTGAGCATCCCCACATGTATCATCTCAGTGGTCCTTCACTGTCGGCACGACACGAGTCATGATAGTGTTCTCCTTTTCTTCTCCAGACAATCAATTTTTAAGGTGTATAGATTAGACATCCTCCTTGCGTCATTTGAGAACATAACTTTTAACCAGGCTAGTTGTACCTCTGCCCTAAAAGATTTTAATGATCTGTTATACTTTTCTTTAAAGTTCAATACCTTTATCAGCCATCTCCATGCATGTTGGAACATTTTATTTTGCAAAGCAATGATGGTGGTTTCTTTAGATGGAACAGTTGCTGACCGAGAGCGAGATCATGATTTTCATAATAGTAATAGTAATAATAATACATTTTTTTATAGGCGCCATTCTTAATACTCAGGATCATCCCACATTAAAAGAAGGTACAAAAAACAATGATACAATGATAATAGAAGATAAACAAGCATGTAGTAAATAAAAACAAAGCAATAAAGAGAGTGGAAGAAACAATAAACCTTCGGAAACTTCAACTGCACAAACACTTTTCAAACACAGATTTTAACTGTTTCCTGTTAAATGTCACTCAAAGTAGTCATGAGTCTTCTTCAACTGACTTGAATTCACTCACATTTTTACCAAATTTACCATTTACCAAGATGAATTTCCTCCTGTGCGACTGTTGTATGAATTTCTACTCTTCATCCTCAAGGTTTACTTTCACAGTGATAAAAATCCATCAAGACACAGATAGTATGGAATAGAATTGATAAAATCTATGAATGCCACTCACTAAAACATGTTTTCCTTGTTCCTGTGTTTGTTTGTTTTTTGTGTACGTGTTTGTGTGTGTGTGTGTGTGTGTGCGTGTGTGCGCTTGTAGCTGTGGAGAATGAGGAAGACATTCACAGCTCCTCCTGTCTGCCCAACGAGCTGCTGCTCAGTCTCTTTCACAGCAGCCTGGAGCATGAGCTCAATGACAGAGAGATCCCATTGGCTGGCAGCGACCACGTTGCCTTCATGCACCACATCTTGGAGCGAGAAAGAGACGGCCACATCGCTCCTTTTAATTTACCTCTCATTAAAGGTCAGCTCTCGCACCTTCATTTGTGAATCTGTAAACCATAATCTCATAGTAATTTACCTGCAGACAGTGCTTTGAAGTGCTCATTTGCACCCTCTGATGTTCAGTTTTGTTAGATCAATTAATCAATTAAATTTCAGATTTCAGATAGAGAGACTCAGTCAGTTTCTGTCTCTTCTGTTTGCATTAGAAGAATGTATGAAACCTTCAGACAGACAGGACACTGTGACATCATTCCACACCACCGTTAGCAGCAAAGAGGTGATGGGGTCCACAAGCACCTTACAGGTGACAACATACACAAAACACTTTAAAACTATCTCATATTAATGTTTTAGTATTAACATAATGTCACTGACCGATAGAACTAGTCTCAATCAGGATTTTGATTTGTTGTTATATGAGAATTGTAACAGAAGACATTATAGTTGTACTCTGCTGGTTTGTTGTTTGTTACACACAAATTTTATTTTTACTGTGATAAAAATCCATAAAAACAGAGTTTCAGTAATGCAGACCTCGTGGATGAGGAACCCTCATTGTTGGAGAGGAGCGTCTCTACGCCACAGTGGAGGTGCTACGCCAAATACATCAGCTCCCAGCAGCTTTTCCTCACATTCCTACCTGCAACCTTTGCAGGTACACCTATTATTTTTTTCTAACGCGATGTCGAAGCACATTTTAATAATAAAGAAAGGCAAATGTTTATACTGTTATTTTCCAGACGTTCTGATGTTGATGGCATCAGCGGTGGAGACTGAACCTCGAAGTAACATCAGTACACAGGAGGACGACACTCTGACTCCCAGTCACAAATCTCACGCCGACTCCTTGTCAGACTCCGTCAGTGGGATGGACAGGTCGGAGTCTGGCCACAGTCTGGCCTGTAAACTGCACAGGACTTCCAGTTGTGGACACTTTTCTCCCAGATCACCTCTCTCACCTCCATCTGAAGGCCACATGGGGGCTGTTGATTCCCTGACTTTGGACCAGGACAGTTTTGATAGCAAACTGTCAGAAGCAGAGGCTGGTTGGTCTGAAGGTCAGGTCCAGGCTTGTTTGTCCAGTCCAAAGTTTTAAACAGCGCCACACTTGTTACCAACATGTACACACGACAGGGCAATCTAGTCAAAATTTGTTTTCTTATGTTTCCAGATGTGGGAGAGAAGGAGGGCGTCCAGTTCTCTGAACCACAGAAGGCAGATTTACACATCAGTTTTAGCCGGCAGGGTTCCCAGCAGAGCATAGGTGACTGCAGCCAGTTAAAATGTCCAGTTTATGTCTACAACTGTTCACTGGAGCACCTTAAGGAGCAGCTGGTTCACCCCACCTCAAGCCGCCAACCCAGGGACATCTTCTTCAGGTATAGAGCTCACTTTTGATGAAGGGTCCGAATAATGATAATGGTGACTGCACCTGTATGAAAGGGGTGAACACCAAAGTACTCTTCATGATAATGTCTCAACTGGGACACAGTGATATCAAGAAAAAGTCAATGGACACTACAGAGAATTCAGCTTTATTCTGATAAATCTTTTTTTTTTCCCCCACCATTTTGTACTGTAAACTACTGTAAATACACCACCATAAACCACAGCCACTGCTTTGTGGTTTGTGGTGCTGCTGTCACCTAAGCTGCATCATTGTCAGGCCATTTTGTTGATGTCGAGCTTCCGTGTTTCCAGTATTTACTTCGTGAGTACACTGCTATCATAACTGGTGGGAACAATTGCCAGATCTATGTAAACAAGTCATCCCAGTGAGCATTATTATGTTGGAAGGACTTTTAAGGTCACTGGTAAAAGGACAGCAGAATAGGCACAAAGTTTTTTTTTTTTTTCTTAGTCAGACCTTATTTCACTGGGATTTGTACAAATAAAAAAGTGACTAGGTCAGTCGGGATTGTTACCACCTTGTTACTATAATTAGTGAGCAGACATTACAATATTCCTGTGTACGTTGCTTGGCCAAAAAATATCACTACCTGGATTTAATTATGCAAACAAGTTAGAGCCTCACATTGGGAAAAAAAAAGTAAAATAATTAGAGAATGTTGTGGCAAAGAGGAAGAGAATACAAATGGAATATCCTACAGTTCTCAGATATAAATCAATCATAACATTTGTGCTCACTGGGATGTTTTATTGAAGATTTTCCCTAAACAGCAGTTACTGACACCAGATGTTGTCAGACAGAAACTGCAGTCTAGTTGTTAACATGTGTCTTTGGTTGTCTTTATGGATGAGAATAGAAGTCAAGATGCTGAATCCTGGGAGATGTATCAGCAGATGAAGCTAAGGTAGCACAGCTCAGTTATGTTTTTCTTCTCTCCTCCTCCTCCTCCTGCAGAGATGCTGCTCAGCTTTCATGTGATGTCTCTGAAACTTGGGGACATGCTTGTCTTCTGTAGAATGGGAAAGTGCTGCTTTCATAATGCTCTCGGCTACAAAGCATCCTCCCTTCCTGTGCCTGTCTGTTCTTCCTTCTCAGGCTCATATTGCTGCATAAGCACAGCAGGTGCACTGCTGCTACACACTAAAAACACACATAGTTAAAAGGACTGTCGTTTCCCCTGTCCCTTTTAGAATAACACAGCTCTAACTTTGGTAAAGGTTTATTCAGGGGAATGTGTGCGTGTGTGCTTATGCATGCGCGTGTGTGTGTTTGTGTGTGTGTGTGTGTGTGTGTGTCAAAGAATGTCAGGCTGCATATTAAGCAGATTAAAAATATATATTTAGGGGCAAATACAGCTGTTTGTGCATTAAAAAAATAAACTTGGAGTCTGTGCAAATTGAAAACTACAAGCTCACCTGTGGCCTTACTAGGGTCCGCAGTTCCCATCAACTCCACAAAGCTTTTTACTTCATACGTCATGTTTAGCTTTATTTGTTTTATGTTCCCCAAGGTAAATCAGTAAAGCTGATTGTATGGTTAAAGTTGTAAACTTGCTTGATCTGTAGATCATAGGGAAATTTGGAAAAGACAAAGAAGTTGTTAAGAAAACATTAAGATTAACTCCTTAAGACTGGATGTAAAATGTTTATTTTTCAGACATTGAGCAACATGTTTATATTTTAGTCATCATTTTCAGGAAATAAAACTTTTCTTTCTTTGATTATGATGAATACAAGAGTCAGAAACTAAAAGTCAAAATATAGTATTTTAGAGGACACTCCGAGTTTCTACTATTAACTGAGGTTTTAGGAGTCTTACAGCAACATCGTTTTATCCAAAGCCATTTATAATGATACTCCCAAAAGTGTTTGGGCACTTTGGAAAAGTAAAAAAACTGAATGCAATGATGCAAAAATCTTTTATCTTTTTTTCACAGTAAAGCATTAAAAACATGTCCAATGATAAAAGTAAGACGTTTTACTATTTCATGGGAAAACTGAGCTCATCTTAAATTTGACGGCAGTCTTATAAAAGTTGGAATGAGGCAACAAAAGGCTGGAAACTTCAAAAACTGAAAACATTTTTAGAACTGGGGTTGCACCTTAACACACCGAAGGCCCAAACTGTAAATAATTTAGAATATATAGAAAAAATAAATACTTTTAGACTTTTTTTTTGTCACAAAACATAAAAACTGTAAAAATGTTGTTTACTGTGTTTATCAATAGACTAAATTGTGCATATTAAGTTTGAAAGTTTAATCAGGTCTCAAAGTAAGACATACACATTTTGCATCTTGTCTAAATGTATTTTTTTTTTTTTATTTATTTATTGACAGCTAAGCGTGGCAACCTGAATCAAGCTGAAATTGCAAAAAATTATCCAAATAAACATTTGGAGCAAAAAAAACACATTGCAGAATTACAAGCGATCTGCAATATGTCCTTATCAACAAACTGTATGAAAATTTATGAAAATAAATTCAAGTTTTAGTTAGGAGAGGGAATTCAAACCTGAGACTCATGTAATCTGTCTAGAGGTCTTGTTGTAGAATTGTGGCCTTGTCTGTTCGATGACTATACGGAGCTACAGTATATATTTTTATTGTGTATCACATTAGATATTGACGAGTACTCCATAAAATCTGTGGAAATTTGCTATTCATTTCTCACATTATTAATGAAAAACCTTGGTTTCATGTCTCTTTACCTTTTTGAATCTGATTATTGACCTTTATTTCTCAATCCAATCTGTCAATGGTTGCTGTGGAGGTTCAGCTGTCCCTTGCAGGCTTTTGGCTTCTTTATTGTTGCTTCTGTACTGAAATGCAAAGTAAACTGTATGTTTGCATCCCACTCTCAGGTCTGGAGAAACGTTGGAGGGTTTTTATCTTTTTAATCCTTTTGTTGTTCTTTGGCAGGTCGCTGTCTCAGGACCGTAGTAGTCCATCCCCATGGACTGAGCTCCTGGCTCAGCCTCATAAACATAAAGAGCTGGCTAACTACTGCAGCCTGCTTCAGGAGCACTACCACCAGAGCTTTGTCAAAGGTGAGCTCTTGGGTCAGTTAGAGTTGACAGAGCCAAACCTGGTAACCTGTCCCAAGTTACAGGGAGCTGTAACTGAAGTCCTATCATTTTTCATAATCACACTGTCTTTGAAATGTGTTTTGGTTCCTTCTTTGTGCTCCTCAGGTGTGTATCGCAGCCTACAGCAATCTTACAGCATCACCTCCCAGGATGTCCTGATAGCAATGGACTACTGTGAAGAGTCGTTGCAGGAGATTGACATAACCACCTTCCTGCAGACCCTCTGTGGGCACATCAGGGTCTTTAAAGAGAGCAGAAAGGTTCCAGGATTGGGTAGAAATTCAAAACCTTCAAGAAGCCCCGCCACTTTTATCATTGGAGAGACTGAGGAGGAGCAAGCTGATGCCAGGCCGGTCATGGCCTCCTCCTGCAGGTGAGACCAACATGTCTCCAGACAAATTGTGTTTAGAGAAGTCTTGAATAAAGAATATTATAGGAATATGAAACGTAACAAAGATGTAAAAGTTAACTACTTCTTAAATAAACTGAAAAATATTAAATACTAGTGTGGGTATGTACTTATACTGCATGTTTATAGAAGTTTGACAAAGAACAGAAGTATTTGATAATCTTTCATTTGTGATGAGTACAGATGTTTACAATTTCTGTAAGTTGAATCACATTTCAAATTACAGAACGATTATTAATAATTTTTCTTGTGTGCGTGCGTGTGTGTGGGGGGGTGGGGGTGTTTTACCCATACCCAAGTTAAACTCACAATCATTGTTTTCGTCTCACACTGTACCCACATCCCTTTAAGCTAACATGATCAATTTGTCTGGCAGTAGTACTGACATCGAGGATGCCAGTGAAGCTGAATCTAGAGAGAAGTCTCTTGTTTCTGGTCCTGCATCTCCGCTGATCCTGGAAGAGTCCAAGATCTCAGAGTTCCCTCTGACTTTGCTACAGTCCCAGCCCAAATGTGAAGTATTTCCAGATCTGCACAAAATCATACAGGTACTGTATGAGCTTGCGACCCAAGTTCATAATATTTTTTTCCCTTTTTCCTTTTCCTTTCTTTTTTATTAAGTCTTGATTTTTAAAGTAAACTGTTTTTATTGCCTGTTTCAGACATGGACTGTTTTTTATTGTGATGGCAGCAGATTGTGTTTGTATCACATCTCAGTGCATTATTGCAGTAGGTTAATCTGGTTTAATTCAATCTTTTCAGAGCAATCAGACAGATCATGCAATTGATTTGCAAAAAGACAATGGTATCATAAATGTGTGATTTAATGTTGTTGCTGTAATTAATTAGCTAGAACAGAATTATATGCAGCAACAGACTCATAAAGTGGTAGTCTACTATTACAGATGTTTTTCTCTTAATGAGGTTTATAACAAAGTCAAACTGCAACAATTCAAATGTTAAAAAATTCATTTAACAGGATAAATTCTTGGAGATCCTGTCACGGTATTTTAAAAGTGTTCCCTCCAATCCACACTACTTCTTCTACTGTCCACCATCATCCAAGAAAGAGGTAAGTTTGTTTTAGGGTTTCCAAATGTGCTCCTGCTTTTGCTAGATTTGCCTATCACATCACATCACATGTCAGTAATATGGAAAATAGTTTGGGACTAATATTGATGATTCTAATGAAACGCAGCAAGTGAACCGAATTCTTAATCAAAGCCAAAACCTGCAAAAAAAAAAAAAAACTTCAAATGGCTGTAGATCACACTGGGTGAACCTTTCCATTGCCTGTTTACTCCTCAGGAGGACTCGGAGGATGGTGAGACAGAAAGGAAACCCAGTGAAGAACTGCTGTCAGACGCTGAACCTGCAACTGAAGATGGTGAGGAATGGTTTAATCACTTATCAAGTTTAGACAAGTTATCAAGTTTTATTGTAGCGGAGACAAAGATCAGTTATAGTTTTTTTAATGATGGTTTGGCTTTTTGAAACAATCACAGGAAGTTTTAATAGATCATTGTTAAACCTGATGTGAGTTAAAACTAAGTGCAACAGCATTTGGGGAGGACAAAAGACAGAAAAAATACACAAATATGTTACTCTGAGGAACAGTTAACAGTTGTTCATTGTTTTAGATAACAAACTTTGACTTATTTTCCACATTTTATAGCCTGCATGGATCAGCATGGTAAGAATGCACAAGGTAAATTGATGTGGTACATTGTAAATTATGAGGTGTGTGCAGAATCAGGATTCTGCTTTTTGCTTCTTTTCTTTTTTTTGTCGATAGACAATGTGAATTTTGCATTCAGAGGAATCCACTCATTTTGCTTCAAACGTAGAAATCTTTCATTGTCCATTTGTTTGATTACTTACTGCTAAACCTTGCTTATAAATCCTTGGGTTCCAAAACTTTTGCATGTAATTAGTTGTTTCTGTATAATCTTGCTAACCTTCATCAGGTGTCCCAGTTTTAATCGTATCATACAGTCGCTGTTTAACTGATCAGATGAGGTACATTATGGAAACAATTTTATTTGTCAAGTAGAAGTATTTAGAAAAAAATTGTTGCTATGCCTCCTGTAATAGTAGAAAATAATTATTAGCAGGGTTCTTATTGAATTGTATTTTTCTTTTTTACATAATGCAGTGGCAATTTTTCAGCACTCGGCTGAAGATGAAGTACAGCTAAAACAAGCAAATATTGATTTGTCTGTTGTCTTTTAAGTGGTTAACTGTCTCTTTTTTGTGTAGAAAACGTGTCAGGATGCTGCATCATGACTGAGAGTGACACAGACTTAGTGGTCGAGTATGAGGAGCATCCAGGCTCCAGCCCCCACGGAGAGGGTGAAAACCAGTCTCTGTCTGACTCAAACACCGTCAACCAGGACCAAGACTCCTTCAGCATCCTGGAGGGAGATTCCCTGCTGGATCAAGAGGGACCTCACCTGGACATGCCCCCACTGTTTGTACATGTCACTTGTTCTGTCAACATGAAAAGCAGCCATGGGTCCACACCCATACAGACACTGCCTACTTGTCTTGGTGAGTACCATAGGGACAAATAATGTGGTCAACATGTCTTTTCTTTCATAGCGCTTGTTTTGATGTTTCACAACGGGATACCACTCCCCTCCATGTTCCCTAGAAGCATTAATCTCATTACATCTTTCCTGAAAGGCTGCATCATCCTCCCAACACCCCCACTTGATTCAGAGTATATCTTAGTTTATTATGTATGCTATATATCTTAACTCTCTATCAATGTGACCTTTTGAGCGACCACTGGACACTTGCTGCCTCAGGTTCTCCGTTAACTGGAGCATTTTAACCACACAGTTTCTCAGTGGCTGGTGACGATATGTCAGGTAATGTGCAGTGTAGCTGGGACAATATTTTAATGATACCTGGAGCACCTGGGTAAGAGCATGGGCATCCTCCACTGAGTGTAAAGGGGGGGATGTTTGAGGAATGGAATCACTAGAAAAGGGGCACATCTCTTTTCAGCCATCTGTTGGTGATGTTGTTCCTACACAAATTACAAGACAGACAGAAGACCTTCCCCATGCTTTGAATGGTTCTGGCTGCTACCTTTGCACGCACTGTGGAATAAAAAAGTAGAATGACTTGTCAGCATCCTTTGATCTGCCCTTTACGTTAGAACTTCCTGCTTGGCGAAGCAAGTAGAGGTGCTTATCTGAATGATGCTGAGTTGGGCAAGCATCTGAAGGGTGGCCGGTGTAGGCACTACAATTACCAGCTAGTGACTTTTGCTGTAAAGATATACTGTAAATGCTTCTCAAGAGTGCACAAGTTCAGCTTTGTGTTTCAGTCTACCCTCTTTAAAATAATTATCATTGAAGACAGGGTCCATGATGTTTTTCGAGAGCCCTTTTTACAATGTTGATTTAATTCCTCTTTAACACCGATTGTAACCAATTAATTAGATACTCTATCACAACAATAAAAAAAATTAGTCAGATGAGCGTACAGGACTGGAAAAACACCATCCAATCATTTGACAGTCCAGTCTAAATTGGATGGTATTTTTCCAGGTGATGTATCAATCAAAAACAGTTTGCATTGGTCCCGCCCCCTCCCCCAGAGGCATGGCTTTGGGGGGAAGTCTGAAGAAAGGGGTTTGGACTTCTGAATTGTATATTTTCAAAATTTAGCTTGCTCAAGCCGTTTTTCCAGAAAACTGGACCCTACCTTTAAATCTAAAGGTTGAAATTTGGCCTGTTAGAAAACGTTTATGTCAGACTGTTGTATTGGTGCTCATTTCAGTGTTGTGGTTGCAGGTGAGATTGTCTCTTGCCTGGAGAGTGCTGAGGCCGTCAAATCTGTTGATTTGAGTGAGCTCTCTGTTACATTGGACATTTTCGTTCTTACTCCGCCCCTGGAGATAGAAGTCATGGCTGATTTCCATCATAACAGGTGAGTGGAGATGTTTGTAAAAAATAACACTGACTCTCCAGGTTTGGAAGAAGAAAGAAGCATACGAAAGTTTATTTTTAGGTTTATTGTTTATTTATTAATTCTTTATATGAAGTGTGTGTGTGTGTGTGTGTGCGTGTGTGCGTGCGTGCGTGTGTGCGTGCGTGCGTGCGCGTAAAAGAGAGAGTGTGATTTCTGCTGTCTAATCAAAATTAAAAGTGTCCAGTTTGCAATAATATATTCTGAATAAAACTTTAGCTTGTTTCTTTTAAAAGTGTTATAATAAAATGAACATGTAGCCCAACAACTGAGGGGGCTTCCACATGGAATGGCTGATAACCTCATTGTAGCTGGCCCAGGTTTTATGTTGCGTTCCATTTACCCTGGAACAGGAAATAACGTCACGTCCAGGTTAACAGCGTTCCAGTTCACAAGTTGGAAAACATGTTTGCCAAGCCTATTGTTGTTAGCCATTGTTAACACAGCCAGTGTTGTAGTTCACATATACTGTACCACGGGAAAATTGTGAAAATGCTCTGCCTTTTCCTCTCCTTGCCTCTTGATCCTAATCAGAGGTTAAGTACCTGATGAGGGCCAATTTAGGGAGCACTTCCAGTAGCACTTTAGATCAGCTTTAGGGCTTGTCAGTACAATTTTGGAATTGATCGATTTTAAGGAATAGCAGTGGTCCAGTCTTAAAGTAACAAATGCATGGACTAATTTTTCAGCATCATTTTGAGACTGAATGTCTGAAAATGACTGAATAGGCATATGTGGCCCCAGCATGAAGCAGTTGGCAGAAGTTGTTGTCTTTGTGTTTGACATACAAACCAAATATGTCCTAAACTGCTTCTTCAGGATAATCTGAATAATGAGACCATGGCAGCTTCACATCTGTATGTCTTTGTGGTCAGGTACACCTCAGAGAGCAGTGTATCCCTGAATCGTTCACCAGGACAGCCTTCGTCCTACCGCTCGGATGAGGAGCTGATGGCAGTGTTAGACAGTTTGAGGGGAGCTGGTGTTGATGGGTGAGTTTGTTCAACCTTAAAACCGTTAAACCATAAAATTGTGCTAGATTTTTTTCAACCAATTTTTGTCCACATATTTCTAAAAATTTACTTTGGATTGTGTTACTGTCTTCCATTAGGGTATCTGGTGATCCCTTATCCAAACTTCCACTTCCTCACAAATTAGCAATTCTTGGCACAATGGATGAGGTGAGTCTTATTTTTGTAAATAGGAGCAATAAATGAAGGAAAGAAAAACAAACAAAACTAAACACAACAATGAATTGAGTGGGATAAGCAGTTTATTTGTATAGCACATTTCATGTACAGTACAAGCCAATTCAAAGTTCTTTATATAAAACACTAAAAGCATTACAGCGTGGCACAGAATAATTATTAAATGGTACATTAAAAACAAATGTTAAAAAGAAATAAAAGAAAGACAGAAAAAAAATCTAAAATAGAATAAGACAATGCAAGAAATAAAAGTTCCCATGCAAAAATGAACGGTTGTTTTGATATAAGATTGCAAACAGAAAAGTTTTTATCCTTGATTTTAAAACAGCTGAGGGTTTCAGCAAACCTGCAGTTTTCTGGGAGTGTGTTCCACATGTGAGGAGCATAAAACTTAAACACTGTCTCTCCATGTTTATTTCTGACTCTTTGAACAGAAAGTAGACTTGACCCTGATGACATAAAAGCCACAAAAGCCCTTTTTAAATAAAAGACAATTCATAGCTGTTTATTGTACAATTATTATTATTGTTCACGCACTTCCCTGGGTATGTTTAGTGAAGTCAGTGAGATAAATTATATTCAGAAATTTGGATAATCATTCTTTCACCTTTCTGATATTGAGTTCATGCTTCCCACAGGATACACATTTTGAATATATTCATAAAATAAGTCCACCCTCTATTAGTTCTTACATTCTATGTACAAGGATGAATATAAATATTACAAGGTAATTACAGGGTCTTGAAATGAGTTAAATACAACTTTAGATGAATAATGACACAGGACATGTTACATACAACACAATGTCATTTTGATGGACCATCAAAATAATTTTAATTTGATTTGACTGTTATTGTGTAAATGGATAAACACCACAGCTTTTAGAGGTTATTGAAAACATTGAAGCAGAAATAATTTTACGTGACTATAAAGGAGTGATATGCTTTTTTTCGGCTGCTCTCTGTCTGATTCAGATTCGTTGGCTGCTGGAAGATGAGATTGTTTCTGCTTTGCGTTGCTCTCGGGTCATCAACTCAGCCACGCTGCAGAAAGTAGCAGAGCATGTTTTACACTCCAGCGGTCGACCCCACTGTCACTGTGAAGATGTCCCACTTCAGTTTGTCTTCGGGCCTGAACAGTCTCTGGAAAAGTTCAAAGAGGCAAGAGCAAACACAATTAAACTTTTTCATTATTCTGATGGTGACCTTTTTAATAAATTAAATGGGTCACCATCTTGATGAGTGTCTTATAACTCTGTGATGTTTACTGTTAAAACAACAGAATTTTATAAATTTGATGAAAACTGAAGACTTTACTGTAATCGAGCACAAAAGTTATATAACTGCTTAAACACAGAAAATTGTATAAATAAATACATATGATGTTTGATTGGACAATGTTTGACTCTGCAGGAGTTTCGCAGAATATCATTCTCCGGCTACGTGTTGAATGGAGAACAGGACAGCTTCTACTATATGTCCTTTAGCAGACTTCACCCACAGAGGATCCAGGCTGCCAAGAGGCTGTCTGAGAGCACCGCTGAGCCCCCACACATCAGCCCCTGCAGTACTGGAACTCGTGTGGAAGCTGCAGTGCTGGAGAGTGAAGCAGAAGTCCAGGCAGACAGCGAGGTCAGATACACTAGTTGCTGAGGAAATATGGTCAGGCACTCTGAAGAGCACTTCATGCCTACTTTTGCAGAACTTTCAGTCACACTTTATCCTGTTCAGGGTCTCCAGGGGGGCTGGAGCCTATCCCATCTGCCACGTGAGAGGCAGGGTTTTTTGTTTTTTTTTAAGAGAAGGATTCTTATTATTTATCCTTATTCTCTGAGCTATACAGTAATCCCTAATGGTAGAGTTGAACCAAAAAAAATTCAGGCATCAAATATTGTACCATATAAACAATAAAAGAAAAGTTTCATAAAGGTACAGTTTTTAGTTTTCACAAGTGGAACATTATATATGATGGCAAAGAACTGTGGTCTTTAATGCTTTTTTATTCAAATCCACATTTACATGTTTTAATTATCACTACAGACAACATTTTTCTTAGGCTTCATATTATTGCCGCACTGCAGGCTCCTAAGTGTGTGATATGCTTAGCTAGTTTATATCACACATTTAGTGTTAAGTTTTACTGCATCTTTGTTTTTTAACCTCCTCCCAAACTTAAATGGGCCGGTTTCCTCTGATTGGTTATCTGGGCCATACCAAGTCAGCCATCAGGCAGGCATCATGCTAACATGTTTCCCTCTGCTGAATCTTCAATGAGACCTTTTAGGCAGATCAGGAGAAGTGTTTCTGTGGGGCGGAAGTATTCCATCTGGTATGGAATTTTTTTTTCCCCATTCACTAGAGGCTGTATATAACACACTTAAGGAAAGGCAAGTTTATTTGTATTGCACAATTCAGCGACAGGGTGATTAAAAGTGCTTTACAGCTATATTATAACATCATTGTACATGTACAGCAGAAAATAAGAAGCATTGTGTAAAATTAAAAACACTCATTAGTGACAAGTACTAGTGGGAAACCTGAAAGTGTAGCCAGGTACCTCCAAAACGGCAGCAAAATAGGCGCACCCTCTGTAAATACAAGTGCAACATGCCACACTACCAGCAATAGACGCAAGGGTGGCCTGACAAAGAAAGTCACAGGAAAACACCCTTCAGTTATCTAAGACAGTTATAACCTACTGGATCAGTTTTACACCACTCTGGATGGGCCTGGTCTTCTTTTTCTTTTTCCTTTTCTTTTTTTTTTTAGCCATTAGTGGCATTTTCTTGATAGCTGCTTGACAGGAAAGGGATCAGAGAGAGCGGAGAATGAAACGCAACAAAGGGTCCCAGCCCGGGACTCGAACCTGGGCCCAACTGCAAGCGTGGAACTATAGCCTTTGCACATGGGGTGGGCGCTCAACCCGCTGAACTACACACTGCCCCAGGACCTGGTCTTCTCAATCTGTCTGTTCCACCAATGATCAAATACACATTAGTGTGGATCAGAGAGGTTAACTATGAAAAATGTTAAAGTCTCTGGTCCACTGCACGTTTCTCACTCATTTCGGCCATAATTTTCTCTGGTTGGCTGGTTTATTGTAATTGCACACACTAACGAGAAACAATGTTAACGTTAAATCTCTCACATGTAAATGGAGTCTTTGCCATGAGTTTGGGATTCATTCAGGCACATTCAAAGATGAAGCCTTTTGCTGCCAGCAGTAGAGAGTGCACACCAACGTGATAAATGTACAAAATTGTGGGAGTAAAGAAAAACCACAAAATCGTACTATAACTATTTAAAATAATTAAAAAATGAAATACTTTCTCTTGGTTGGTCTTCAAATGACACAGATTTTGACTTGAACTCTGTCCATTTCCAGACCGAGGACAAGAAGTCCATCTGTCCTGCTGCCGAAGCTTCTGGTGACACTACTGCAGAAGCCAGTGAACCAATCAGAGCTGTGAAGCCTGAAGCAGATGACACTGTTAGCATGGTGGGGGACAGATGTCACTCCAGCACCCTCCAGCTTCAGACCGAAAGCTGCGCAGAGCCCAGCTCGCCCCAGAAGACGGCCTCCAGTGTCAGCCTGGCTGAGTCTGTGCAGTCAGCCTCTCACAGTGAGTCTAACAGACATGCTGCATACAATTGAACTAATACAATCTTTTAGAATCCTTTTTTTTTTTTTTTAAGATTAAATCCATAGATAACTGCAAGCATTGTTGCACCTACACTGAGCTGTAAACTGTTTGGAGGCTGTAAACCAATTTCATCATGTAAAATGGTGCAGAGATAACGAAAACCAGATAACCAAACTAAAAAAAACGTTTTCCCTGTGCTTACCGTATTTTGAATTTGTAGCTGAAATCAAATGTTTTTGTTTTGCCCACACAACTGATGACATAAGAACAAGCAATACAACACAATGTAAGAATAAAAGAGCAAGCATGAAAGAGTAGTGAGTTGAATGTTGTGAGTCCAGTTCTCTGCGCAAAGATGAGTAGAGATTTGATTGAATAATGTAATACGGAATATGATTAGTTAAAAATCGGCGTACTAGAGCAATGATTTAAAGTTCTACTAAAAGCTTGGAGTTAAATCTTGTGAAAGAAAAGAAGATGAAACTGAATGAAGTTGTCTTTTTTCAGGCAGCAGCAAACTCAGGCCAAGTCGAGTCCAGAGCGTTGTTTCCAGTCAGGGCAGTCTGGACTCAGACATGCAGGGTAAGTTCTTTATATATCTTGGTGAGGATTGATGGAAACATGTCATCTTTCTTATCACCCCACCTCCCCAACAGATTTCTGCATGATTGATAAGTGGTCAAACACTGAGGTTATCTGTTTGAAATAAAAGCGGTCATGAAGTTCTTGATCAGTGGCTCCTACTGTAAAGAATTTTGTGCCCATCAGTCTTTTGGACCCCAATAGAAGAGCAAAAGGAGCCTTTTTTTCTATTTTCTTTTTTTTAAATTTTATTTTAAAGAGTATTAGTTTGTTTACGGGGTTAGTTCACATTAATGAACATTGTTGTAAATGTGTCACAATTGGTTACAAAAAAGGCTATTATTCATCTGTTGTCTCTGGACAGATGTTACAGTCACTAACAGCAAACAACAACAACCCAATGAAAACATGAAACTATAATGCAAAATTAAATACAAAGTTATTAAAATAATTACTAAACACGGATTTCATTAAAGAAATTTAATTTTCATTGAGAAGAAATTAAACCATATATCTTGTATAAAATAATTTTCTTGTTAACTATGTCAAATGCTTTTCCTGAAAGGAACACCTTCAGCAATACCACCTTTACCGAAAACAAAAAAGAAAAAACAAACATATCAGTGAATTTTCCTTTTATCAATAATTCAGGCCATGGGGTGATGTTCCGCCCTCAGTGTTTCTGTTTACAACATAACTGCAGCCTGGACAGTTTGTCCTCATGGAGCAACACTGCAGTTTTGATTTGGTGTTACAATGAAGCCGTTTTCTTATATTATTACTGAAGTTTTTCTGGAAAATGCCTGAGAGTTGGTCAGATTGTTTTTTCCCTGTAGAGGCTGTTCACACAAGCCTTTCACAGTGGAAAGTTTCTCTTGAAGTTCAGACAGAATCTTTCATGTTGAAACTCCAGTAAGTAAACTGAAGATGTCATGACTGCAGTGCATATGTGAAAACATTGCATGAGATGTTTATGTTTTCAGTTTCTTTAACCTGTTGGCCAGCTGGACACACTTTCACTTTAGTCAGGTTTCCAAAATTGTTTGCTCATGCTGCAGGTACATGTCTGATGATGATGCTGTTATCATGACACTGTTTCATATTTGTTTGTTTGAAGGTTATGATGGTGGCAGCAGTGACTCAGAGTGTGAGAGCCCCACGCTTGATGAACAGGAGTGTCAATCGCCACTGATGCCAGACTTCTGGTTGATTGTTAAAATCCACCAGGACAGAGTGAAGGTCTACTCCCATGCCAGGTTCGGCCAAGCCTTAAACAGTTATCTGTGATTTACTCCTGCCCTTGCTTGTAAAGTAATTTATATTTAGTAGTATAGAACTGCTTGCTTGTTTAGTTGAGAAAAAAGGTTTCCTTTCTTGATTCACCTACATAGAAAAAGTAAGATGCCAAATATAAAAAGAGAGCTTGATTACAAAGTCATTTTGGTAATTGTTCTCTTATATGCTTGGTCATTGTTGGTAATCTAATCCTGCACACTTAATTTCATATGATTTTTACAGATGTTTCACAGAAGAAAAAGATGTCAGTGCTGAGGAACTGGAGAAGAAAGAGGAAGAGCAGGAACTACCAGAATACCTTCAACTGCATCAGATGGTGGTTAGGAAGATCGGTGAAATCTGCAGGATCGTTAACCAGGTAGCTTCTATTATTTGGATTAAGTGCACCACAAATGTTTTGATCTGGATTTTTATCAGATCCTTTTGAATGTTTTGAAATCCTTTAGCTTATAAGTATTGACTATCATGATATTTCCATGGAAAATGTTTAAATATATAAATTTCTAGCTGCTAGGATTAGGTCCTGTGGAGTGAGTGTCCACTAATCATCATCAACCTGGATAGGTTCCAGTGAGCAAGCTAGCAACATCAGCAACAGGAGTTCAAGCAAATTCCTGCTCACCCACTACATCCTACCCGTTGGACAACAACCTTTCCCCAGGTTGAATGAGTGGATTCTAGCCAAAATCCACCTGGACAGAGCAGAGCAGATGAACAGCTTACAGTATCTATCTGGGAACAGACCTGAACAACATCAGGCCCAGTCAATCTCTCCCTGCAGCCTGTACTAGCCTCTCACATCACCAGCTAGAAGGCAGCTGAGGGAGCTAACATTACTTTGTGATGATACGTTGTTCAATGGGCAACCGAAAGTCTCCATTTGTTGCCTGTACAACTGCTCAGAAATGTAGAGTTTACACACACATATGCAACTATAGTTGTAACTATATTTTTTATTTCTATGTTTTTATCCCACGTTTTTTTCCCCATTTTCCCACCCTGTGCTCCTATTGTACCTATGTACAGTCCTGGGCATTTCTCTCCCCCTACCAACCCTGGGAGGGCCCTGCAATGAAGCTCAAACCTCTTTCTTAACTTGAGGAGTGAGCAGGCTCTTCTTTTCACCCGACGGGGCAGGGTTTCCCCGGCTGGACGTAGCACATGGAAGGATCACGTTATTCCAGCCAGATCCTCCCCGCCCCATCGGGCGCCCCGGCCAGCCAGGGGGAGGCAGTGTACAGCCCAGGACTGGTGCATGTTTTTGT
>JAPMNP010656610.1:0-12219 GCA_029874935.1 Atherina boyeri | reverse complement strand
TATGTTATATTATCTATGTACACATTAGGGCCGGGTATTGGTAAGCAAAATTGCATCTAGAATTTTTTTTGGCTAAATGACACAATATATATCTTAATATTTTTTTTCTCTAAAAAAGACAGTGAAAACACCTTTCCCAGCCGTCTGTGTGTGCTGATTTACTTACAAAGTCATTCCCACTCCGTAACTGATACTTGGGTCAAAAACCTTTTCGTAGCTGTATAAAGCCGTCCTGTTCTTCAACTGAAATAAAGATAATGTCCTCAGCAATGCGGTAGGGTACTGCTTTAGTAATATTGTATCATTTCTCACTCTTGGTGGTGATACAATATGGTATGTGTTAACAAGTTTTGTACAAGGTTTGTTTTGGAGCGGGAGGCATGAGGGGCTTCACAGTCAGGGTTCCAGTCTGCAGCTTAACTCTTCAAACTGTACTTTTATGCTCTTGCTGTAAACAGTGGAACTGATCAGCCATGTTCAAATCTTTAGTCGGAACCTATTTTAAATTACCTCTACACAAAATATTATTCTGCAGCTCATCTGCAGCTTTGAAACCAAACTATCTCCAAATAAGCCAGCAGCTCCTCTTCAACATCTTGGCTCTGGGGCCCTAAGAAAGAACTCCACTTTATTTTTTTCAAAATTTCATTTTATTTTTTCCCCAGTTCTGTGTTTTCTGTTTTTTTTCCTGCTTGAACTCTGTATACCAATACCAATTCTGTTACCATTTTTTTTTCAGGGAAGGGAGGTGTCTAATCATGTGATGGATGTATAAAATTCCAAAAGTTACTGGGCAGGAAAGGGGGAGTTCGAACCAACACAGGCTGCATCGAGGAAAGGTAGTTTCTGTATAGAAGCTGGCTGCTCAACCAGTTGAGCTTAGTGCCATTAACATCCTCTTTTTTTCTTTATTAAAAATTTTTGTCCTTATTTCTAATACACAACAGTCTGTCTTATAAGTAGTTTTGTCAACATTGACTGATAACTTTTTACCCACGATCTTCCTCAGGACAGCCTCCAACTGAAGCTCAAACACTCACAATAAGTGAGTTTGATACAGGCTGCTCTCATTTTCTGACAATGCTCCTCCTTGCTTGTAATGCTTCATGTTTCATTTTTTCTTAAGGTAGCATTTCTTCATTTCTTGGACAACTCTGGAGTCTATGTGGGTTTCTAAGCCATCACTGGCTTTCTGGGGGAGACTTGAGCCATGCCAGCAGAGTGGAAATCAAACAGACAGGGGGCTGCAGCAGTCAAAATACTGTACATGTGACTCATGTTTTGCTTTTCTTGCTCATTTGGCTCAGACACTGAGGTACTGTACATTGTTATATGGAAAGCAGATCACACCCTCATATGAGCATATTGTGCCTTTCACAACAAAATTTCATTGTCAAATTCGATTATCCCATCCGTGTTTTCCACATCGCAGTGATCATAGGGTCCAAGTGCTTCCCGCCTGTTTCAGAATCTATATTGCCCTTACATGAGTGAGCAGAGGGGAAGTGGTAGCTAACCCTCTACTGTAACTCAGAAAGAAAGGTGGAATTGTGAAATTGCGTTATTGTCAAGGAAAGGGGAAATGGCTAACTTGAATCCATCTTGGTATCATTTTAATGCATTAGGAACTTTAAATCTAGATAAACTATAGTGTTTAATCGAATACCTCATGTAAAATTGTTACCCTATAATTAAAAAAATGTAGATGTCACCCAGCCCTAGTGTGTATGTATATATACATATACTTCTCTTTTATGAGTGTATAAATTAAAAAGAATAATTAAAAGAATAAAAAGAATATGACAAATTAGCTCTCAACTAAGAAAAGCTCATTTTCATAACAGTATAAACACAAACACATACATGGGGTCAGCAGTCAACACTTGGCTAGTAAGCTCTGAAAAATCAGTGCCGAGCAAGGGAAAAGCAGACAGTCACCATGCACAGCTGCATGCAAGATAAGCAGTAAGTACTATTTAAAGTGTGCACCCCCCCGCCCCCCATCCCCTCCAGACAGTTAAACATTCACATTAACACACTATTGTACACTGGATCCTGATGAGAGCTTTACCTCGGGATGTCATCCAAGTTCCTTTCATCTACTCCAACAAATGTATGATGTTATAAAATTAATATAAATTTTAACTTTAAAATTCAACTCTTGAGTTTGACAAAAATGCTTTAGGGACATTTCATTAGAAGCTGATCAAGGTCTGACTCTTATCCCAAACCTCAGCTCCAAGAGAAATGTTTCCAATGCAAATGAATTAAGATTAAAGCAGTGAAATTAGCCTGGGAAGTACATTACAGGCTGCGCATCCAGATGATAGGTTTATTCTCCTTCTGTTACCCCTTTTAAAAACAACTTGCTGTCTGTACCATAACCCCCAGACATCTCTGAGAGTTTAGTCCACTCCAGTTTGTATCTGATAACACAGCAACATCTTCTCCCAACCCTCCTTTCTGCAGAGATCAAGCTTGCCAGCCAGCAGCAAAGAACCTACCGGTCTGCCTAGAACTCCTGGGAACCCAGGCAAGCCCTGCAGAGGATAAAAGACAAAGGAAAGGGGACAACAGTAGGGTGCGGGACAGTTGGGTGGAGAACAGTGTTGAAATAGAGGAAAAACACAGAAAAGCAAATGGACAGAGATGAGACACACACGAGGAGAGGGAGACAAAGAGTGAGGAATTAGCTGCACAGCTGCAAAAGGATCAATGAAGCTTTGGCACAAGGGAGGAAGAGAAGAGCTCCAATTGCGTTGTGCTTGCAGCCAATCCAGTAGTTTAACTCTGCAGATGAAGCCTAAAAGTAGACTGGGTTAATGGTTACTCACTGGTTGGCCTCGAGGACCAGCAGGCCCTGTTGAGCCCTGCTCCAACATGCCAAAAAGGAAAATCAGAAGTGTAAGGCAGTACTTCATAACTCACTTCTCTTCTTACATTTACTTGCAGCTAAATAGAGAGTCATGACCTAAAGAACTTCTGTACAGTGTGTTTGGGCTGTTATTGATAAATGTAAATGTGTCTTAAAGGAAAAGTATAACCATTCAGAGCCCTTTACCAGGACATGTCCTGCTACTGGTAGATTATTTTCAAAGTATTTATTATTACTTCACTTTTTAATATCATGTCATTATATCACTGTGAATTGATTAAAACAAATATGTACATAACTGGCATATTCTATTAGAAAAAGTATGCAAATGCTTCCAATAAAAGAAACAATATGAAAAAACTTACCAAGTCTTCTGAAACAAATATTCAACCTATATTTACAACTCATTTATTTGTCAAGGTTTCTATGAAAATGTAGAATTGCTGATGTGAATTTCACTTCCACCACTCGGCACGCATCAGTTACTCTACTTACCGGTTTCCCATCCTGACCAGGTTTTCCTGGTTCTCCTGGTGCACCCTGGAATTAGAAATAGCATTGTCCAATGTCTGAAAAATGTCAACAATCACAACATTAAACAAGATAATATTTTTTCCATTAAAATAGGTAATAGATTTAATTATTTTAGGTAACAATCTGAATAAATTCTGTCAGTAAATCATAATGATGTCACCCAAATTCATAAGAGCTTTTTTCAAACAACAACACCAGATATTTTTCAGAGAATTTGCAGACAATTTGGGCCAAAAATTTTTCCGTAGTTGTTGTTTACAATAGGGGGTGTGCTCTCCTGGAGATTTGCTGTCACATAGTAACAGAGGAGGAAAAAGTGCGCAGGGTTGGAAGAAGGATGTGATGCAAAAAGTTTGCTTTGGACGTCCCTGTATTTTCTTCACAACAGATCACAAATGGTGCATCTGGCTCCTTGAAGGCAGTATTTATATTGATATCATGACCACATCTATATCACCATATCCACAATAATGAATAGTGAGAGAAAAGCAAAATATTGGTGAGCAGAAAAAAGTATGAAGCAGAAATTGTTGTAAGGATGCATACTTGTTCACTAGCAGTGCATGCTACGATCTCTAGAATAGTTAAGGACTGCAGTGGATGTGTAAAAATAGCTTATTTTTTTCTTTTTTACCAGTCCAGTAGGTCCAAGAAACCCAAGACGGAAACACAAAAGCTTAATTCAACACATAAATTGTAGTCCATATCAAGAAGGTGATCTCACAGCGGGTTGTTCCACTTCTTATATCTAGTTGATAAGTTGACCCAAGACTGATAGGCTATATGGATCCAGATATGAGCTTAACAATCTTCTCATCTAAGCCATGGAACAACATATTTCTAAAAATGGCAGTGCTGTTTATCCAAGAGAGATTGCAGAGGTCATAATCTCTGGTGGAACACTCGAGGGGGACCGAGATGTCCAGCCCTTCTCCTAGGGGAAAACGGATTGTTGCCCTCAATGAATACAACAATGTAATGTCATGAATATAATACATGGTTAACTGTACATCTCCAGTTCCTCACAGTGGTTTGGTCCACTCACCTACAACCCTCACACATAGAGTGTCTCTCTGAAAGTGTCAAGGGTAGCCAAGCTTCAGTAAGTGGCTACTTTCCAAAAGGTTAACTTAAAACACGTTTTTTATATTCAAAACTCTACTGCTTTTTTGTTCACAATAATATGCCCCATTCAATCTGAACTGAAAGCCTTCTTACCGATGAGCCATCACGTCCTTTTTCTCCAAACTCTCCTTTGTCTCCTTTTTCACCCCGTGGTCCCGCAAAACCCTGCAATACATTTTCATGGAGCTTTTTCAAGATAAAAAAAACCCACTTCATTCAGATATGCATTTTTACGTTGTGTGTAAATCTTACCCGGTCTCCTTTGAATCCTGATGGTCCTTGAGCACCAGGCTCTCCCTTCTGTCCTGCCTGTCCCGGAGGACCTCTGATTCCAGGGGCACCAGGCAGTACTGAATCAGCAGACGCTCCCTACAGGGAATTAATGTACATATATATATATATATATATATATATATATATATATATATATACACATACAGTATATATACATATATGTATACACTCATATATAATACTGTATCACCTATTGCAGTATGAAATAAAATTGATAGTTTGAGCTGAAGGAGTCTACCTTTTGACCCGCTGGGCCAGCTGGTCCTGTTAATCCAATTCGACCCTGACAAAAAGAAGAAATTCTCAGCTGACAGCAAAAACTGTAAAAATCAACAGGATTTATCAATGTAACATAAAGACTTACAGCTTCTCCTTTGTCACCTTTCTCTCCCCTCTCGCCCTACAGCAGACACATGATATCAGCACCATGTTGAGTCCAAGGAAAAAAATCCTTCATTCTTTCACTGCCTTTTTCACCTTCTCTCCTGTTCTTCCAGATTCCCCCAGTTCGCCTGCTCTTCCAGGAACACCAGGTATTCCTGGTTTGCCAGACGCTCCAGCAGGTCCAGGGGGTCCCTCTGGTCCTCGTTCTCCGATGGCTCTTCCTGGAGGCCCAGTTGCTCCCATGGGTCCTCGCTCCCCTTGTTCCCCTTTGGGTCCCCTCTCTCCTGCTACACCACGGACACCCTGATGCAAACCAGTTAACCAAAAGAAGTGAATGGAATATTCGGCAACCTTGAAACAAAGCTTCAGTTGGCCTTTTTAATGATCTTACTGGACGTCTTTACACCTACATCTACACCAGATGGTCCTCTTGGTCCAGATTCACCCCTTTCTCCTTTTGCACCCTTTTCTGTCTTTGGCACTACAGGAGCCAGTAATGTGTCCTTTCTGTCCACAACCACCTTCAGATCAGACACCTGCATGCAAGGCAGAAATCAGAAATGGAAGGGCTTCACACCTTTCAGCAGCGGATGACTGTCTGTGAAATGCTACAGACCTCTGATAAAAGCAGGTCATGGCAAATTCATGTCAGCAGCTTCAAAATAGCTCATGGCTGCTGTAATTGGTATCACGTTCACCCGCTGAGTCCAGAAATGAGTCTGAATGTTATTTCAGAATATATTTGGCCAGAAATCCTCCAATATTATGTGTGAGGATATTAAATATGACAATCCATGTGAAAGTGGAAGCTCTGTCAATCCAGATTAACTAGACTGCAGACATTTTTAGTTTTATAACAAGATACTGATGGGAAGAAACAATGAATGAAAAGCTGTAAATGGTATGATGACATTTGCAAGAAAAAATGGACAAAATGCACTTAGCAGAAGTACTAGGCAATTTTCCATTAGCAAGACCATTATGCTAAAATATTTATTCATGGTGATTTATTATAGATGCATGAGTAAGAACTAAGATTACGACTGTTATGATAATTGTATTACAAAATGAGTTAATGGCCTGGCTGTACATGGCTCCATCAGAAATCTGTCCATCTGTCTGTCTATCTCTGATATCCTTTCCTCAGAACTAGAACATGTTTAAATCCAGTAAAACTCCTTAACTGACAGCAGAAAGTACAACATGTCTACATACCTGAATACCAAAACTTGTAAGAGCTTTTTGTACATCCTAGTTAGAGAAAAACATAAATATCATCAAACAGTGATACAGAAGTTTGTAAAGTACAGATAATTAAGAATTTATTGACACGTAATGGGCTGTTGTCGTACCACTGCTGTCCCGGGTTTACCCGGAGCCCCATCCTCTCCAGGGTCTCCCTGCCAGTAACAAGACATCAAGGGGTCAACACAGATCATGTGAAACTCCTTGTCACACTTTCATCTTATCAGGGATTCAGTTTGACTTACAGCTTCACCTTTAAGGCCAGGTGAACCTCTCTCCCCCTGGAACAAGACAGAAAGTTAAATAAAATGCTGAGAGATTACTGATCAATAGCAAACAATAAAAACAGCTGCTACTTACACGGGCTCCCACAGCTCCTGGAATCCCTGGGACGCCCTGAAGGACAAAGAAAAAGTAATAAAGAACATAAAGAAACTGGGAGGGATGCAGCGAAAGAGACCGGTGTGGATGAAATGCATCGCTGCTACATCATGAGGAAGAAGGATTATTATTTACATTGCAACTGGGGGTTCTGTCAAATTACATTCTCTATGATAGAAGCCAAAAAGAACAATATGTTTACAATACAGAAATAGCAGTGGCAGCGTGAGCTGTAAATTTGCTTATAAGAAATGTAATTAAGTGAGTATATTGAGGTGTCATGTGGACTCACAGGCGTTCCTGGAGCCCCCTGTGGACCTGGGATCGGTGCAGCTTCAGCTCCTTTTACATACACAACCTGAGGGAGAACGCATGGATTAGTACAAATGTCAATGATTTTGTGTTATTATTCCAAAGTCTGTGTCAGTCACACCTGCCCAGGAGGACCAATGCTGCCAGGCAATCCAGAGGGACCTGGAGGACCGGAAGGTCCCACAGTCCCAGAAGGACCACGGTCCCCTTTCTGACCATCACGGCCCTGAAAGTCAAATGTAATTACATTACTGAGTTTCACTCTACGCAGGGTTACTTCCTACTGCATTATACTGCAGGCTGAGCTATAAAATCCAAGCAGGTGGCTGCTGCCACCCCTTCACTGATGTTCAAGAGATAATTAATATGAATTTGCACACGAAAACCACACTCTGACATTTGGTGCCCCTCTGGATTTCTCTCAGAAGTGGCTCCCTTTAAAGGCTAAGCTTGATCATTAGAAGCTGGTGAATCTATATGGCTGCTTCTAAGAAGCCTATTGATTCCGCACAGCATGAGAGTGTG
Organism: Atherina boyeri; assembly: GCA_029874935.1. Taxonomy (NCBI): domain Eukaryota; kingdom Metazoa; phylum Chordata; class Actinopteri; order Atheriniformes; family Atherinidae; genus Atherina; species Atherina boyeri. The sequence goes on along the minus strand of JAPMNP010656610.1, from coordinate 4,544 downwards.
ATGTCAATGTCACAGTAAATACAGCTGATAAATAGACATTTGAGGGGGGAAAGTGGTGAGCGGGAAAAAAAGCTCATACAGAATGTGGACCTGAGGGGCAACAAGAGAGGATGGAGGGTAGAAACAAACTATTAGCAAAAACATGTTGTAAAGGTAATTGTATGAAAGAGATTTGGCAGAACTGACATCTCTTCCAGCTGCTCCAGCTTCTCCTTTGTCACCCTGTAGATTAGAAAACAGCAGTGTCAGGTTTGCAGAGAAATACAGATATAATGAGCACACACTTCAAACATAATCCTCCATATCTAAACTATTCTTTGTTTTAGTCTAAACTGAATGTAGAAATGCAGCTTTAAAAACAGCAACTTTCCATGGCATCTCTTCTAAAAGGTTACCACAAATTTNNNNATACATTTATGAGTAAAAATCCTGTTATAGGTGAACTGTGCAACCCCAAATGGACTAAATTTGATCCTGTTAATGTCAGATAATCACACAGACTGATAACAACGACAGACCTTTCTCCCATCTTCACCTGGCACTCCATCTTCACCCTGTGTGTCAAAACAAAACGCATTACAAACTTAATAATGTCCAGTCGACTGCAGGAGCACTCAGTTCCGGCACTTTGGTGACTCACCTAAGACAGCTATTATGCAGCAGAACTTGTAATAAATGTGCACAGTTTTTGATCAGAAAACATCACTCACAAGCATTCAGAATGTCAAGGCCATTACCAGTGACAGAATAACACAGAAACCCGTAGATAGAAAAAAAACACATATACTGTAACTCACAATATTCACACTCTTTCTGAGCAGAATAAGCATCAATGTCAGCCACATCCCTAATAAAATGCACAATCTGTCATACCTGACTGAATCAGAAAATGAGAATAATATATTCAGTGTAAGTTACCATTTTGCCAGGGGGGCCAGGTTTTCCATCTTCACCTGCTTTTCCCTGAAATAAAACAAGACTCATTAGAGAAAATGTATCTGAAAGTATAAACAGATTAGAGAGAAAAATGATGGGCATATATGATGGGAAATTAATCATTTCTTATGTGATGCAGTGTACACACAGGTGTTCCTGAATTCCCTGGAGGCCCAACAGTTCCCTGAAGACCTTGCTCCCCTCTTAGTCCTGGTAATCCCTAGTAGAACAAACCAACACTTAATAAAAGAAAAAAAAACACAACTTTGCAACCACAGTAAGATTTCATAGCTCAGCTATCAAAAATGTTCTATGTCAAAAATGGCAATTACAGGTGGATGTAATTGTACATGCGAAGCTGCAGAGCTGTAATGTGTCTGCCTTATAAAACAAGAAGTAGACTCACAGTTGATCCACTGTAAGTTTCGAGCAGTTCAGGACCTCAAGAATCATTACAATGGTCAATATTACATAATAGTCTCCTGTGAAATCAAACTGGCCTGGAGACATCTTTCCTCACAGTTGGCTTATGCAACAGGCCACAGGAGTAAAGAATAGATTTTAACATTTACACAGTGCCCTCTGCAGCATGTACAGCTCCAGTGCACAGAGACTGCAAATTAGATGAAGATATTCAACACACTGAATAAGATGAAGGCCTATGACTAAATTAAAAAAACAACAACATTTCTTTTCAAATGATTTATCATAATTAAGACAAATCCTAAAAACGACATCACTGGAAAAGTGAGACTTACATCTCTCCCAGAGTCTCCTTGTTTCCCAGGATCGCCCTGTAACAGAATTAAAACAAATAAAATAGAACGGCTTCCCACATGGGTACATAATGGGGTTTAAAGTTTAGACAAACATGTGAAAAACTGAAGTACCCTCTGTCCAGGAGGACCTGCAGCACCTGGTTTACCATCCAGACCGGAACGCCCATCTAGGCCAGACGCTCCTCTTTCTCCCTGAGAACAGAGTTACAGTAGATGATTTCATCTATATTGTTATCTGACAAAAAAGACAAATGAAATTTTCAGATGAAGCTTTCTGCCAGTCTCTCTGCATTTCATCCCGCTGGGAATCTGCTGCAGGGAAACAGAATCTGATGGAATCAAGGACACAGAGACCTGCCACTCACTAGAAACAGCATTATCCTTCAGAGTTATTTTCTGCCGTCTTGATAGAATTACATGAACCAGTTGAGCACGGTGCAGAGCAGTTACACAAATCAATTACTAACCTTGTCTCCAGGTGCTCCTCTTTCTCCCGCGTCACCCTGGAAGCATTAAAAGTGAAACTGACGTTAATATATTCAAAAGGCAATGGGATAGTTATAGATATCTTCTGTAGTTATGTGAACTAAAGTAGAGAGCAAACTCACTCTTATGCCTGCGGGGCCCCGTGGTCCCTCTGGACCCTTTATAGACAGCAGGAAAAGAACAAGAAGCCAAAGACGATCATCAGTCATGCACAGCAAATCCACACAAAAAGGGGTCGATGCACATATAGATGCATTTAAACCAGAGGGAAACATCAGATGCCCTGGGAAGCATTTACAAATTGCAAATATGAGGTGGACTCACTCGAAGGCCTGCAGCTCCAGGAGCCCCTGCTTCGCCTTTCTGACCTTTGCTGCCATGCTCTCCTGGGTCGCCAGCATCGCCCTGAGGATTGCAATGAGTTGTTATTTTAGCTGCAGTACCTCTTTTTATGCAATTAACTCACATTTTGTTTCAATTTGTGCATTGTATTTCCTTTTTAGTGCCTGTGCTTTACTGTGGATAGATGCAGAAATACACAGGGAAAACATATACCTTCTCTCCTCTCTCTCCTTTCAGCTGGCCCTGGATATCAGCCTGTGACAAAAAAAACATGGAGAATCAGAATTAGCGCTGCACCCTCTGTGCTATCCGAGTTACACTGTGTAACGTCAGTGTTGGAAGATAATAAAGACCATAATCATTACCTGACAAACTGTGACATAAATAGATTTGTGACAAACTTACCATTTTTCCTGGTGGTCCCGCAGGCCCTTGAGGTCCCTTATAGGAGAGTGGGAAGTGTGTGAATCCACTGAGGGCCAAACTTAAGATACATGAGCAGCTTGTAAAATGAAAACAGACAGCCTACCTGCTCTCCTTTCTCTCCTCTCGGTCCAGCAGTTCCAGGGCTGCCCTGCGATCGAACACAGATCAATAAAGATACTGAGTAGCCAACCTTCCTCACGGTTTCCTCTCTCATGGCTTCAGTCGGATAGAACGAGAGAATATTGAAAAGCTGTCTGTGCAATGAAACATAAATGTGTCTCTCACATTCCGTCCGTGCTCTCCTGGGTCTCCCATGTCTCCTTTCTCTCCTGGTCGTCCTGGCTGACCAGCCAGTCCCTAAGTGTGCAGTCAATAATATGTTTGTTGGCTGAACTTGATGTAACTTGGCAGTTCTAAAGTTTCAGTTTAACAGGTGAACTAAAAGAAATATCATACTCGCAACCCTGGTTTCCCTGGAAGTCCAGGTTCTCCCTGGTGAAAGAGAGAAAAGTCAAAGATAATATATCAATAAAATTGCATAACTTTATTTCAGTCAATGATTGCATCTATGAATACAAAAAAAAACAAATAAAAAAGAAAAATGGAAAGTACTTGAGCAAAGCACAGATACTCACAGGTGTCCCCTCATCACCTTTCTCTGCTTTCTCTCCCTATAAAACAGGTGTAATTCAGAAGAGACAACATGAACCCAGAGAAAGAAAAACACAACAGACACTATTTGTTCTGAAAGTTAATTTGCTTTTACCTCTGAACTGTCATCATAACAAACAGAAGCATGTTGGAAAGAATACAAGAGGGTTTAACAGACTATTGATTTTTGATTACAACATGTAGCAGCAATGACTGCTTCATTACGTCTACTTTAGCTCTACTGAATGAAGAAAACTAATAAAAGTTAAAAAGGACTTTTGTTTTACAGCATAATGATTTAATCTCCAAAGAATAAATCTTCACAGCTTGACCTCAAATCTGACTGATGAGATTGAATCATCCAAGTGACATTGGCTGTAGTGAACACCAAACTCTTGCTGAAGCTCCTATAAAGAGCTAAAGTAAAGAGAGACGATGCATGATCGGGGATTCCGTGTCCACTTATATGCCCTCTATTACCTGTATTACCTCTAGGCCTGTGTGATAAAAAATGTGATAATCTGTATCAGCCCGTGAAGGTTTGTGGGCCATAAATTTGTAACTACTAAATTTGTAACTACTAAGACTGAATCTTTGTGCATGCATAAATTCAATCAAAGGGGGAAAGAAAAAAATAACAAGCAACCACTACTTGCTCACACATGTAGCCTGCTGTACTTTACTTTTCAGTCATTCCTGGAAAGTATTCAGATCAGATACACAAATCTGACCTGTTTTCCTGGGAGACCAGGCTTTCCTGGGATTCCTGGGCGCCCGCTTTCTCCTCTCTCTCCTGTGTCACCTGGGTCTCCCTAAAACACAGAAAAGAACACTGGTTTAACAACAAAGCAGGCACGAATGAACAGATATGATAAAGAAGACACCACAGACCCCTCACCTTGGCACCTGGTCGTCCACTAATAC
>JAPMNP010656581.1:0-10878 GCA_029874935.1 Atherina boyeri | reverse complement strand
ATCACTACCGTTCTTTTTCATCATAAACACTCTGAAAATAAGGCTTTAATTGTAAAATACCGAACTTGTCCTTTAAGTGATCCCAATTGGGAAATAAATCCCTGCATTTTAAGTAGATTTACTAAAGACCAGTGGGCTGCCATTTTTCAGCACCTGGGGAGCTGATGGTGGGTGAAGGACATTTCTCAGGGGTCCACTGTCGTCCACCTCTATTACCAGCCTGGGGACTAGAACTCGGGTCCTCCAGACCCAACTCCACCTCTGTCACAAGGTGTCCACAATTCTATGTATGTTTATCATGTGTGATATGCAGTCTCCGCCCCTTTCTATCACCTCAGTGCTCCCGCTCCTGCAACAGTGGCTACCGTGTACGTGAGGTGCGTTGTCTTGCCGACAACATTGTCCCAAGTGACCGCTGTGAACTAAGCTCAATGCCAGAGAGTCAAGAAGAATGCAACACTCACCCTTGTCTAGCAGAAATAAGTAAGTCTACTACTGCTACAATGTTGTGGTCTTGTGTACTCGCATGTAGCACTTGAGACAAAGACCTGGCAGGACTGACTGAGATTAGTCTGGGATGCGGCAGGGCAAGCTGTCTTCACCAGGGGAAATCAAAGGTCTTAAAGATGAGGCAAGGAAGCTACATAGTTTCTGAAAACATAATTTTCCAAATGTTGATAATAAACATTTGCATTGAACTAATAATCTTCATTCAGGTTTTCATTCTCTTTTGCAGAACTTGACACTTAAAACTGAAAATGAAAATAAAGTTTGAAGATCATTTAGATGATAGATTTGTAGCGACGTTTTTGCTCGATATTTCTGAGAACCACAAAGTTCTGGGTCAAATGTGCTATTTCATTATATTTTAAAAATCTTACAAAAGATATTTTTCACAGACATTATGCAAGCACAACATTGCACTTTTGCAGAACCCAAAATGTGAAGATTTTGTCCAACTAATTTTCACCAACAGCAGACATTGATACAGATACAGATATAAAGACTACTGTTAGACTGCTAGAATTTTGTAGTTATGTGACAAACTTTGTGTCCCCTCCCAGCAAAAAGCACTACACAAATAAAGTTTACTTACTTATTTGTCATAAAGTTTCTTCTACATGATTTTTCAAGCAAAAACTGTGAATTTCATTTTATTTTGATCCAACCAGATGATCCAACCTCACTCAGTTTGAGTTATATAACTGTACTCAGACAGGGTTTTGGAACTGTCTTATAAAATGTGTGAATTTGCACCAACACATCATATAACTAACGTGTTGACTACAAGCAGAGACTTTTCCATCTTGTGTTTTCTTTTCCTCCAGATGTTTCATGCAGTGACCAATATCATAACTGCATGGTGGTGGTTCAAGCCAGACTCTGCATTTACCCCTACTACAGAGGTGTTTGCTGTGCCTCCTGCTCTCGTGCCCAGAAAACATACCCCAGTTCATTTCAAAGAAACCACGTCCGCAGGTGATGCTGCCCGGAGATGGATGAATTTAGGTCATGACTGAAAAAGAAAAGAAAAAAAAAAAACAAAGGTAAAAGTGCTGTGGCTGTCATGATGACAGCAGCATTTTGTCTCACTGAGGAAATTTAGGCAGCGGTTTCAAAGTCTGAAGGAAGCCCTTGATGACCTGTTCTGGAGTTTTTATTTTTCACTTTGAAAACCGCTGTTTCTGTAAAATGCTGCATCCAAACCACCAAATCAAGAGAAAAACAAACTGAAACTTTCCTAACCTCACAAGTTAGTCACATACACGAATAACCAATCATATATACTGTAGAGTTTCACCATGTTTACTTCATCATTTTATTTCTTGTTACATTTAATGTACTTGTATATTTATTCTCAATAAAGGGTATACAACTTCTGGTAATTATTCTGGTCTTTTTGCAAAAATGATTAGAAAAAGTAAGTGTGATGATTTATTTATTGCTTATCGTTTCTACACTCCACCAACATAAACTTGTTGCAGGCTGCAGCAAGTGTAGCTACTATATTATTGTTTCCAGGTTTTGTCTTGTCTTTAAAATGTCAGACATCCTCCTGATGGGAAGTGGTCCCGCAGATACATAATGAGATCAAAAGCAAGACCAAATTAATCTCGATTTTTAGGTCTTTGTTCCAGCTGCATCCCTGGCAGAAGATATAAAGTACAGAACTTCAGGTTGAATGTATTTAAACCTTAGAAGGTTAAAGTGAATTTTTCTGGGTTTTTTTTAAATCAGTTTTGTATGGAGGCTTCATTGCACTACCAAAATTATATATGCACATTGGGTAATTCATAACTGTACCTCTTTCAATCCCATTATGGAGATAGAATTTAATAATTTTCATCAAACTGGGGAAAAAAATCCTGAACATGTTAGAAAATAAGTTGGGATGTTGTGTAAAATTAATTTAAAACAGGATACAAAGATTTGCAAATCTCATTAAACCAATATTTCATTTACAATGAACATATAGTTACAATTTCACTAAAAACATCTCATCCTGAATTTGATGGCAGCAACACATTTAAAAAGTGTTGAAACAGGGGCAACAAAAGCTAACATCAATAAAAAGAAAAAGAACTGGAGAAAACCACGGCATCTAATTAGGTAAGTTAGTCCCCAAGTGAGGTATAGACTTTCAGAAGATGAGTGGGGATCCAGTAATCTAGAAAACAAAAGTTTGTCAATGTAAACATGAGATTTCGAATATGGCATCATTGAAAGATTTTGTAAATCTGGAAATATTTCTGTGCACAAAGGACAAGGCTTAATATCTGTAATGGATGACTGATCTTCAGGCTGATCATGACCCATCTTCTCTGAGCCAAAATTAATATGGCAAAACTAAAACTTTTCTGTGATCAGAATATCAAAAATCTAAACTACTTTTTGGAAACAATGGATCCCTGGTTACTAAAGAGAAGGACTAACTGGCTAATCAGCCTTCAGTTAAAAAGTTTTCATTGCTGACTGTATGGGATGCAATAATATCTATGGAACTGGCAACTTGCACATATATGAGGCACCTTCAGTGCTGAAAGATATAGACGGGTTTTGGAGCAACATGCGTTCCCATCTATACGTATTTTTCAGTGTAGGTCTTGCATATCTATACATACTGTGACTGTTACAACAATATGGCTATGTAGATGAAGAGTCTCAGTGTTGGACTGGCCAGCATGAAGTTCAGACCTTTTATCAACTGAAAACATTTTACACATTATAAAACACAAAGTAGATAAGATCCAGTACTATTGATTCCTATATCAGAAAAAAATGGACATTTCTCTTTAGGTCCAGCAACTGGGTCAGTTCCCAGATGTGTATGAATTAGTTAAACGTCTCATTTTCAAACATTGTTTTCTGTTTCTATGTGAATGACATATAGGTTTGAGAATTTTTAAACAATCATTGCATTACGTTTTTATTTACATTTTACATAATGTCCCAATTTTTTCAGAATTGGGTCCGTAAAAGCTGCATGTTTACACCTTTCTATTCAGTCAACAAGAAGTCACATTACTTCTGCATTCATTCAGATAGTAAGACCATTGCTTTAATGGGACAGCTGGGTTGACAGCATGTAAAAGGCCATAATTCGAATACATGAACATAAAGATTGAATATGGAACAATTTCATAAAAAGCTTTTTTCTTTTTTTTTTAGAAAATATCTCCACAGGGCGTTTCGAGGGGTGCAGAATGAAAGTACAGCATTTCCTTCAAGTTATTTTTGAATTGAAATACAACAAAATATAAATTTTAACAGGCACAACAATGCCGTTATGTTTACATCTACCAGCCAATAGCGGCCGCCATTTCGGGTTGCTGAATTCTGGTGACCCAACGGCTGAAATTATTTTTCTGCTGTTGCAACTACAACCTAGACAAACTAGATGTCGCTATCATGTTTGTATCCCATATCCAACCTTTAAAGCACAGAAACAAAACATGAAAAATGGCAAATCCACATTGCATTCCTTTTTTTTTTTAAGAAAAAAAAAAAGAAAATGAAAAAAACAGGGACCAGAACTCTTACATACACTCTCCCATTATGAAGCTATAGATAAACGTTAGTAATGTTCCCGAGGTGCTACAGAGTCTGTGTCCATGGCTGCAAGGCTGCACTGGTGGGGTCCATGCGAGTAGGCTGTTTGGGATGTCCGAAAGGAAAGTAATATATACGTCTTCAGGGTGAGCCTAGGCCTTTGGCATGAGGGCTAGAGGGTCCACATTCATGAGAAAATATCCAAGTATGCTTGACTATACTGTGACACCATTACCCCAAAAACATTCAAGGCTCTCTTTCCATGCTGATAAACTCATTTAATATAGATATATATATATCTATATATATATAGTATATCTGTGTTAAAAGAAACAGCTTCTTTTTTTTGCTTCATCCTTGGCTTAAGGTGAGAGACAATTGGTTGTTAATATTCCTCAAGATTTCCACAAAAATCTCTATTAAAACAAGAAAAAAAAAAGTAAAAAGGCAAATGTTAACTCCCCTAATAATTGTCCAAAAAGAGGACAATCACCACTTATTTAAAATGTTATGGCAAGTGATATGCTCCACCTAAATTTCACTGTGAAGAACAAAAATATATATATTTCACTCGTCATTTGATTTGTTCAGCTTATCAAATGCAATAACTGGTCTGTTATCTTTGTAGCATCGTACCAACATTCACTGACTCAATATTGTAGAAGTTGTACAAAGACAAATACAGTAGGATACAATACAGTAAAAAATACAAAAATTGGATGTTTTTCTTAAATGATAATTTATCAGATACAAACCCAGAAACGGATTTGACATTAAAACAAAATTAAAGAAAAGGAAAGAAAATAAGAGTTACCCCCTGAGGTCAAACAATAACAGAATAGCCATGTCTCCAACCAGAGCTTCCTTGTGGATATTCACTACTTTGTTTTTACCAAGTAGCATGCTGTGCTCAGGACTTCAGGCATTATCTTGTTGTCCTGAATGACTCAGTTAACATAAACTATGCAAGTGCACTAGTTTGGGTGTTATTAGTCACTAGGCGAGAGACTGAGTTAAGGAAAACGTGAAGGCACAATTATTTGAGGCAGGATAAACCTCAATAATCAAACAACAGTTGCGTTATCAAGGGAGGGAGATTTAAAAACCGGAAGGAAAAAAAGGGAGAATACAAGTATACAGTTTAAGGTATGGTTCAGATCTGAGAACAACGAGGCAGTGAATCAAGTTAAGGCCAGATTATTTAGAACATCCAATCAGAACGCTCGGACAGCAAATACGATGTTAAGAGCTGACAAATTTTGAGATTTGCCATATAAAATGTTTAAAACCAAAACTCTTTTCGTCATAGGTTGGCTCGCTACATAAGATTTCTTTCTCGTGATTAACTCAATTATATTAAAACAAAGCTTTCCCCCCCCCCACTTCAAAGGATGTAATTATGCACAATAAAGTATAAATGTATGTTACAAGAATATACAGGGCTTCAGTCTATAATATCTCAGTAAGGAATACATCCAAGCATTCAGGGTGAGGACTTTGGCTTTGAAACGTTAGTCTACATATGCACAAATATGAAAAGCACATAGAAAACTTGTCATAGAAAAAAAATACATGGACATAACATAGAAAAAAAGAAAAGAAGAAAAGAATTGACTAAATGGCTCACACAGTAATCTTTCACAACCACTCTCTCCAAGAAACTTTCTCTACAACAAAAAAACATAAAACTAAAAAGAAGAAATTTTTTCAAGTTTCACCTTTTCGCACCCCTCACAAGTGTTCAGAGTCGAAAAGATACAAGAAATAAAAAAAGCAAAAGAAAAAAGACTTGAGTTCGGAGGGCTTCAAGGGCTTAAGTTCAAGTTCGTCGTTCCTTATGTGCAAGTCAATATAAAAATGCTACAACTCGTACAACGCTTTTGTCAACAAGCCGGGTGAGGGGGCAGACCAAGTCCCCACATAGGTTGCTAAATGATGAAGGGGATTGGATATTGGCAGGCCAGCTTGCTCATCGGTGGTGCAATGCATAGTCTCCACAGCACTGTACTCTCTTCCTTAGCTTGTCATCTCCTCCATCTGTCCACTCATGTGAAGGAAGAACAACTGTTGGAGTCTACCATCCTTTCTTTTCGCTCTTATGACCAAAGGTTTACCACCTTCCTCTATTGTCAGACACTGCTCTTTTCTTTCTTTCATTCCTGTGACATCTGTTTCAGTTGTCTAACCCATTTGTTTAACCATCTCTTTGTACGTTTCTCACTCGCTGTCAGTCTCCAAGTCTGAGTCAGACCATTGTACTGGGGCCATTTTCCCATGTCGCTGGGCATACTCAATGACTGCCATGTAGCAAAAATGGTACTGGTCCCAGGTCTGGATGCTGAAAGCCCTCTGCGTACGCATCCTCCGCACTGTTTGATGGACATCTACTGTGCCAACATCCTCCAACTGGGACAGGCAGATGTCCAGAGTGCAGAATGTGCCTTAAAAGAAAGCAGGAAAGATGATTAAGGGAAAAAAAAAAAAAAAAACATTGTATTATCTTTAATCTTTTTGCCAAATTCTGCAAGTTGTTAGCCAAAATACTGCTGAGTAATAACCCATTGTTTTAGAGATGCCAACAATTATTCTGCATATTTTCACTTGGAGATTTCAGACCATTTGCCCTCTGTGATGATCTCCAGGTTTCTGTAGTTTCAAAATTTTCTTGCCTTCATTGAGAGAGGTGATGTGGAACTGGTCATGGTGAGAGTGATAATGGCAGCAGGGAGTCACCCTAGTTTGGTTTGCATCCTCATCCTTTTTATTCCACTTTTTGGGAAACCCATCCGGGACAGCTGTGACTAACTACTTCTGCTCCTTGATTCTAGGATCGGCACCGTGGATTCCTCCGCAGCTGTCCCCATGGAGTTCTACCTGCTGGATCTGTCCATGACAAACCAGGGTTGGTCATCCTGGCTGTCCAGATTGAGGCGTACAAGGAAAAGAGGGTGATGCAGCGGCATGTGCCTGAAATGACGGGGCCACCATCGCATACTTCTACCAACTGTCATCCTGGCAAATGTACAGTTGCTCTGGAATAAAGTGGACAGGTTTCAGGGAAACATCTAGTTCCTGACTGAGTATAGGGATGCCTGTCTTTTGGTGTTGACAGAGACCTGGCTTGAAGAGCAGGATCCCCAGTCAGATTTGGAACCGATTTGGAGATCCCCTTCCCAAAAAAGGACATGTAATGTAGGAGTTCACTGACTGCTGCAGGTCTTTCAATGTAAACAAAGGAAATGCTGATTGACTTTTGGAAGAATCTTCTTGGCATCTCTCTCTCTATACAACTAACAATATGTTGGCACTCACTTGGATTACAAGCTGTCTTTTGATCTTCATGTTGATGCTGTGTGCAAGAAGGCGCATCATATATTTTTATCAGAAGTTTGGGAGTTTTAATGTTGATAGAACTTTTATGAAAATGTTTTACTCTTGTTTTATTTAATCACTCCTAACATTCTCTTTTTTGTTGGTATGGTTCCCTTTCCCTTAAAAATAAAAACAGATTGCAAGGGATTGTAAGACCGTGTGGGAAAATGGCCGGGATTGGCCTGGGGGATCTCGCAACCCTGTATCAAGTCAGAGTCCTTATGAAGGTCTGTTCAATCCTTTTGTATCAAAGTCACCCCATGGCTGAGCATGGCGTGAGTTTCTGCTTCTTCCATCAGGGCGCAGCAACATCCTGCCAAAATGCAGGACTAACAGATATAAGTATTCTCTTGTCCCTGACGTCATTGCTCTGTTAAATAAGTAGGCTAGCTCTACTTTCTGTTTTTATTTATCATTTTCCCATTGCTGCTATTTATTCATTTATTGGTGTGTTTGTGATTGATTGATTGTTTTGCTGCTGCTGCACAGCAAATTACCCCATGGGAAGAATAAAGCCTCCTTGAACCTTGAATCAGTTTTTTCTACAAATTCTGGATTGAGACCAACCTTGTGCAGTGACTTGTATACCATCTACTTTTACAGCACAGTATTAAAAGTGCCACAATTCATTAGAAAGGCTACAGATGGGGCAGCGTAGCTCAGCGGGTTGGGCGCCTGCCCCATGTTCAGAGGCTATAGTTCCTTGCTTGCAGCCGGTCCACGTTCAATTCCGAGCCTGGGACCCTTTGCTGTGTGTCACATTCTCTGACCCCTTTCCTGTCAAGCAACTGTTATATAAAAGGCCACTAGAGCCCAAAAATCCTTTTAAAAAAAAAGAAAGGCTACAAAGAAACTCTGCCTTAGGTAGCATGGCCTTTCAGTAAGACAGAGCTTCTAAACATCCAATCAAAGTGGTCAAAATGCAATGCAGAAAAAACATCAATACTTTTTCAAGGGGATTAGCCAGTGTCCAGGCATGAATCCAATCCAGAATTTGTGAACATATCTAAAGACCTGATTAATTGCAAGGAAGCACTTTAGCCTAAAAAAAAAAAAACTGGACATCATCACAGATGAAAAGTGGTCCCAGTGGAGACAGTGAGGCTTGTTAGTGACATGGCTTTAAGCAAAAATCACACAAATATCAAAACTGTATTATCAGCATCTTTAGCATAGTCTTGCCCCTGTAACAAATTAAGTTCTAAAAAGTGTCTGAATAATACTATGTGCTTACCTGTACGTCCAATACCAGCACTGCAGTGTACAACCACAGGAGGACCCCATGGAGGCCCCCTCCAGCTGGATCCCAGATTCCGGACTGCAGCCTCCCTTGTTTGAACTACATGCTCACGAAAGTCCAACATAGCAGATGCACTTTTAGGCACCCCAAAGTCTGGCCAGCTGACATAGAGGTAGTGGCATATTTCCCGTTTCTCTCCAGACTACCAGGTAGGTTCATAGAGGGACAGAAGAAGATATGAGTTTTTCCCCTTTCAACTGGGCAAATGAAGAATCTTAGTAAGTGAAATCATACAATTTAATTAAAAGAAATCTCACAGTGTGCAGATGGTGTCATATCATGCAATTGTATACATTGTAAACATTAAACAAATGCAAAACTGATCTGATTTACCTGTGTGTTGTATAGTTCAAGATAGGACAGTTTGAAGTCTTGAAACACCTGGATATGTGTATTCTTAACCACAAAGTATCCATGCTGCTCTGTCCTGCCCTCCTCAAGAGGCCAGTACTGACCACATTTGACCCGTCCACGCTCTACAACCCTAAGAAAAAAAGTGAAACCATTGCTCATTATTCAACAAATCACTCCTATCTACTCCACTCCTAACAAAAAAAAAACAGAAAAACTTGGGAGAGTACTAAAAAAAACCAAAACAAAAAAAAAACCCCAGTGATTCATAAGATAAACAAAAGCCTGAAGTTGACACCTGTGATCTCCAAACCCTCAAATGCATCAAGAGCAATCAATCAAACAGATATAATCACATGGGTGACAGATTACTGTGGGAATCCTTTGTTAAACTATACAATCCAAAGTTGCATCTACAAATACCACTTTAAACTGTGCAAAAAAAGAATATGGAACTTCTTCAGAGGTGGTGGTACAGGCCTGGACTCATCTGGGATGGATCGTCAATGACTATGTACATAGTGGTCAGATAAATCTGTATTTCCAGTCTTTTTTTGGAAAGAAATGACCTCATGGTTTGAATCAAAAACAAAAAAGACCACCCAGAATGTTGTTGACCACAAATCCAAAAGTAAATTTCTGAGATGGTATGGGGTTACATCACTGCCTCCAAAGCCGGTTTTCACTTTTGTGACGGGTGCATTAAAGTAGTAGTAGTTGCTTTCAAGCCTGTCTAAAAGAAAACTTTACTGGTTTGTATTCTTCATACTAGAAACTCTTTTCGCTCCTGGGATAAGGATTGGCTATATTAACTGCTTTAAGCAGAACAGACAAAACATGAAATATCCCAGGCTCACAATGTCTGCTATGACATAAAAGTCAAAGGGAATGTTGGAATGTGAGAATGTGTCCCCCCCCCCAGTTGTTTTGACTCTGTTGTGCATATGGTAATGATTGTACACAACAACCAAAGCCGATTCAAGAAATCTCAAGTCTCACCTTGTGGTCATGACAATGATAAGTACCATCTGCTCCCATACCATCCGCCAGAAATCACCGAAGGTTTTTGGTAAAGGACCTAAAGGACACGCAAAACTATAAAATCTTGGTAGTACCACATTGTGTTCCGTTATGGTCTAAGGAAAAAAAGTACATTACAGGAAAAAAAATGTATACTGCATGAAGAACAATAGTACTGTATTAAAGGTTTTAAGGGCTTTGCATCCTTAAATCATCATAGAAAACTCACACAAATCACAATCATTTCTCTATGCAAATCTGAAGCCCTGATACTAACATCAACAGCAACTTATTCCTTTAAGCAAGTTTTTCAGCATGCTGAGCCAATCTACCTGCCAAGAACATTAAAAACATGTGTTAAAGTCCTGAACTATAAAATACTGATATTAAAACATTTTTAAAAATTGCACGACCGAATATATAAAAAGGTACTCAAAAGTACACCAAGTGTACAGCTTTTTACCCTGAGTAGCGATGTAGGCGTTGCGTGTCTTGTACCCATCCATGAAACTGGCGTTAATGTAATCTGATGTCTGCAAAAAAAACACAGTAAAAAGAAGAGTAGGGTTCACCACTTAAAAAGTACAATCTACTGAATCCTTTTAGAGGACACTTGATATTTCTGTTCATGTGGGGTGGGGAGGGTAGGGCACAAATACCGTTCAGTGACATCTTGATCTGATCAAATGAATCAAATCAGGGTCCAAATTGTCTTAGGGCGTTTTCACATGGGACTCAAATCCGTATTCGGGTACGCTATTTGCTCAAAATCCACTTATTTCGTA
>JAPMNP010656576.1:0-12483 GCA_029874935.1 Atherina boyeri | reverse complement strand
GCCTACGACTGTTCAACCATGGGAATCATAATTGCTGATTAGTGCTGATGCTCCATATTAGAAGTACAATGACAGTTTTCATGTGTGTGTTGTAACTTGTATCTAAATTAGATTATCATAAGGAGGTTGTGAAAGCTGGTTAATCTGCTGTTTATTGCAGACAGAGTACAGATCTATGCTTCAATTCAGTATTTATGACAGGAAAGGTGTGCAGTGCAACCTTCAGACTGTGTTGTGTAACACATTTATGTAACACATTGTAATGTCTCAGTTTTAGTTCTTGATAATATTCAACATGATTTATGATAACTGAGTGAACTATAACAATAATATCGATCATGTTAACATCTGTTCTGAATGCTGCCTTCTAGGATTTAGCGTTGACAAAGTGCCAGAGAACCTGGATGTCATTGTCATCGGCAGCGGGATCGGTGGGCTGACGGCCGGAGCCACACTGGCTAAAGCAGGAAAAAAAGTGGTGATCCTGGAACAGCATGACCAAGCTGGAGGCTGCTGCCACACTTACATAGAAAAAGGATTTGAATTTGATGTTGGTAAGAAGACTTCTTTCTTACATGACTGATGTATTCACTTCCCCCCCATTAACTTTAACACTAAATTTAACAGTATTGCATTCTCTGAAGATATTTTATTCATTTTATCAATGAATTTAGTCAATGTTGACTCCAACGAAATGATGCCATTGTTAATCACTGCTTTGTATTCAGGTCTTCATTACATCGGTCAGGTCCATGAGAACAGTCTACTACGAATCGCCTTCGACCAACTATCTGAGGGTCAGCTGGAGTTTCATGAGCTAAATCAGCATTTTGACACCATCCAGATTGGCCTGGGAGATGAGAAACAAGAGTACACCATTTTCTCTGGTAAAACAGAGATGAAAGCCCACCTGATGAAGCAATTCCCTGATGACACAGAGGCCATTGAGACATTCTTCAAAATCATGAAGGTAACAGTTGCTAGATAACACACGTCTCATCTGTCCTAAACATCTACAACATCTAAATATCTACAGTACGATACAAAACCCTTATAAATCCTCCATGTTCAGATCTCAGCTAAGAAGACTCACTATTTGGCGACTCTGAAGCTCATCCCTCAGTGGGTGGCTTTATTCCTGCTCAAGTCTGGCATTGGAAACCTTGTCTCTCCGGTCTTTCGCCTCTCTGGTACATGTGCAACTGATTATGTGAACACATTGACCAAAAACAAGGATCTCCAAGTCATCTTTTCTTACCTTTTCTACGGTGGGTCCCATGTAAGATAACTGATTTAGCAGAATGCTTTACCCAAAGAACACCTCACTGTATTGGATTTGTAACGAAACAATGCCTACGAGTTTAAACACTGGACTCAATCATCCTCAAATCTCTTGTTTAGTTTTCAATTCTCAGGTGTTTTTAAAGTCTTATTTTGATTAAATGTAGGTGTGCCTCCAAAGGACTCCAGCATTCTGATCAACGCCCTGCTCATTCACCACTACAAACGAGGTGCCTACTATCCTAAAGGTGGTGCAAGCGAGATTGCTTTCCACATCATCCGTACCATTCAGAAACATGGAGGGAACTGCCTTGTCAGAGCCCCGGTATCCCAAATCCTTGTTAATGAGAAGGGAGCAGCTTATGGTAAGAACTGCATCCATATTATTTTTTCACCTGAATAAGGTAGAGATGATGTAAAGCTGAGCATTTCTGTTTGTGACATGTGGCAGGTGTGAAGGTGAGGAAAGGTCAGGAAGAAGTAGAAGTTCTTGCTCCAGTTGTTGTTTCAAACTGTGGCATCTTCACTACCTTCCAAAAACTTCTCCCACCTGAGATTCAAGTGAAACATGGTGCGCAACTTCTCTGATTTTGAAGTAAATTGGACCAATAAAGACATTACAATGTGTTAATAAACTTACATTTTGTAGATATTCAGGAAAGACTGAACATGATGAAACATGGCAGAGGATCATTCTTGGTTTTCTCTGGTTTTGATGGAACTGAGGAGGAGCTGGGCCTTGAGTCCACTAATTACTGGCTGTTCAAGAACAATGAAATGGACAAGTCGTGAGTATGCATAGAAAAATAAATTTCTGTACACTGCAATAGCTTTTACAACCACAAAGGGGCGCTATCGTATAAGATGGAAAACCAAGTGTTCTGACTAATCCTACTGCCAATAAGGCTTACTCAAGTCAACGTTGTTGGACAGTTCACATCAAGACACACACTTTACTTCATCATGCTTGTTTTTATTTCAATTTCCATAGTGTTGGACTTATTTTTCTCCTTTTCAAATGTTAATTTTGTTTTTTTGGGGGTTTTTTTTTAGTATGGAGGAGTTCTTTGCTTTGAGCAAAGAAGAAGCACCTGATAACATCCCCATGATGTTCATCACAATGCCTTCTGCAAAAGACCCTGAATCCAAAATACGACATCCTGGTACACAGAAACACAACTTTTTCTACCACAAAAATAGCAAAAGGAATTGTAGCAACTGTGCATTTAGATTTGTTATAAAACAAACAATGAACAGGTTACATATGGTGTGTTTTGTGCTCTTAGGAAAATCCTGCATGACAATACTGACCATGGTCAATTATGAATGGTTTGAAGAGTGGAAGGACACGACAGTGCGCAAAAGGGGTGATGAATACCACAACTACAAAATGAGATTTGCTAAAAACCTCTTTGACTGGGCCTGTACTTTATTTCCCAAAATCAGAAACAAGGTATAATCTGTTGTTTTCTTTTTAATCATTCATTGTTGTCTGTCTGTGATAAAGCGATTTAATATAAAAAAAGCTGTGAAAGCTGACATTTTCTGTATGATTTTGTTCTCTGTTTTTAGCTGGTTTTCCAGGATGTGGCTACCCCACTGACCAACATGCACTACCTTGGTTCTCAGCGTGGAGCCATGTACTCCGCTGAGCACAACCTGGAACGTTTCTATGCTGAGGCTGTAGCCAGGAACAGATGCAACACGCCTGTTAAAAACCTCTACATTTCAGGTATAAAAAAGTCAAGTTTTGTTAATGAGTGAATTCACAAACAGAAATGTCTAAACAAGCCCACCGACAAATTCACACTTGTCTAGGAAAAAAATGATGATGTTTGCAATAGTTTTACAGCAAAAGATTCAGCGTTATTAATGTTCACTACAAGAATGTGACAAAGCAGAAAAGGTGTCTAATCTTGCTGGTGTTGCATGTGTCTGTTTCAGGCCAAGATGTGTTCAGTTGTGGAATAGCAGGCGCTCTGCATGGTGGACTGCTCTGTGCCTCCACAGTGTTAGATCATATTGTCTACATCGACTTGCTCCTCCTTAAGAAGAAGCTGAAGAGGAGGAAAGCCAGAGAGCTGGCCCAGCTGGTGAAGAAGAAACTGCAATAAAGGTGGTCTCTGCTTCCCCTGTAGAGCAATAATGAAACTGCACGAACACAGTGCAGCAAGACCCTTGAATAACTTTAATTTTATAAAGTCTACGATACTTTTCTCAAGGTTAAAAAGGAACAGATGGAATATCCTATTACTATGTTCATTTTGAGAGGTGAATTTGTCACAAGTAGTACAATGACTAATATAGAATAGTTTACTACTAAAACTACTTATTCATTCATAAAAAAGTCACTGTTTTTGGAAAACATTTTTTAGTCATCATCATTTTAAATGATTCAATTTACCATTCTGCAAGCGCTTGCTTGGTCTTGCGTTGTCATCTAGTCTTTGTGAGTAAATGATTTATATCAACCTGTAAAAATGCAGGAAATTAGCAAAGAGAATATGGTTTGGTAGCAGTATTTGTTTAAAGTCTTCACATTGAATTAAACCTTGCAGGTGTGGGGATAGTTTTAAAGGGGCGGTTAGTGCTGGTCACTTTGTTTCTTTTCAGTATTTAGAAAAAGTATTCTTATAGCTAACTACAAAGTCGATCAGCGGCATTAAAAAATGACTGATAGCTTCTTATTGCCATGCCCGTTGTGCTACACATTATTTAATATATCTCTTTCTTTTCTTTTTTTTGCTTTATTTCAGTTGTGTGTAATATTATTGTTTAGTTTTTAGACACATTTTGATATTATGTGTCAGATTTATTGCAGGAAAAAGTTTGTAAAGTGTATCATATTGTTTGTTTTACCTGTTGTGCAATGGGAAATATGATCTCTAAAATGAAGAAATTTTAACATTGGGCTTCTGCTATGATGTACAGATTTCTTTTTGGTGATGTATGACACACACAAAAAAACACATTTAAGGTTTATTTTTGTACATTTTCAATAAACCTTATCAAACAAAAAAAGACTGCGTGATGATATTTGTAGAATAAATTCACTGATGTGTTGGTCCTCTAGTGTAAATTCAGACAACTCTGTATGTGAACCACTTTTGAAAAAATACTGCATCATAGTTTTCTAAAGTTATTCTTGCGAATAGATAATACATTTTACTTTAAGGGCAGGTAGATTCTGTATCATGTATTCCATAAAAAAAATATTAGTGTGTCAAGAGTTTGCTTAGAATACATCTCTTTCAGGTGAGCGGAGATTTCAAAGCCCCTCCTGGATTTAGTTCCCACCTATGTTGTTTTGACCCAGGTTACACCCCTGATGCTGTTTGGGTAACTGCTGAAATCAAACGTGTGGGGTGAAACCTCGGATTTCCTGGACTAAGTGAACATTTCCTCAGTAAACGGTGGGCATATTGGCTGACAAAACTGAGGTCTGTAGGGGATGACTGGGGGGACCAGAGGAGAAGAATGAACCCTCTGTCCATGCAGACGCTGGGATTCCAGTACCTCTCTTGCGCTGTTAACATCCTTCCCTCTGCTGTACAAACCCAGGGAAAACACTTACTGTACCTGAGAATCTGCAGGTTGTATTACTAACTGTCTAAATCTTTTGAAAATCACAAAGGGCTAAAACTAAGGAAAGTTCAAGAAATAGTTTTTAAGATGGGAGGGAGGAGTTGATTATACTGACTTTGTATGGCTGGACGTTCAGTAGACCAAAACATATAATTACCATGGGATCATAAAGAGCATTTCTTCACCAGAAATAAACATTTCAGTAACTCTTACTTTCCTATGCTGCAGTCTGACTGACTCAGAGACCAACTTAAACTCAGTTTGGCCACATTCAGACTTCAGAAATTAAGTTACACTTGTCCTTTTTCTTATAGTGACGTGGCTCTGTGAGTCAGTCTGCCAGCTGGTTTCTTGGTCTGTCTGCTTATTTGGTCCAAGCTAACATATTTCAACCACTCAGGGATGGATCCTGCTGCATGGTTGAAACAGGGTGAAGCTACTAATGTTAACAACTTTAGCAATAAGATATGACATTACACATTTTACAATAACAGAGTTGAGTGAATTGGATGAAAACAACATTTAAAGGCAATTGTATGTTTAGCCTATTTAATTATCTTCCACTTTAGGAATTTAAGTATTCAGTGCAAATCAAAGGAGACAGTACTGGAAAAATGTACTGTTGTGCAATGATTCTCACTTTCTTATCTGTCTGTGTGCTTAGAGTGTATTTTTATGCACATCACATCATCATCAGCTATCCATGTTGTGTATGGCACAAGAAAATGGACATTACGGCACAAGTTCTGATAGACCTGTAGAGAATGACATCCTCATTTGTTTATAGAAGCCATCTTCCATCTGATGCCAGAAGACTCTTTTGCTAAGTCAGCAGTCCACCAGGAGAACCCCAGTGCTCCACTAGCATTAGCTGGTTGCTAAACCAATCACCCAAACCTTGTTTAAGGAAATGTTGACACTCTAAAATGATCCAATGGTTTAGGAATAATGGTTGAAGGGATTTTTCAGTTTTGTGTGAAGTCCTACTTATGAGAAGTTGGTGTCTAACCTGTAGCAGACAGCAATCAGAGTCCTCGGTTTGGAGAAGTGGGGAAGAAGTGGAAGCTAAGCTAACAGCTACTCAGAATGCAATTTTTGCAATACCTTAGACCATCATATCAAAAAAGGATTTTTATAAAAATACTTATAAAGCATGTGTTATCACTGTACGACAAGTGGATTTTTGTCTAGATTATATGTAGTGGTTTTTAAAAAAATCATGTCGTAAAATAGTCAAATAATGCAAAGACAACAAACAAGAAGGTCAAATTTCCTCTCTTAGAGGCCAGAGAGTTTATCTATTCATTCATTTTAACTCTTCATTTTCATCTGTCAGAGCTTTGTGCTCTGAGACATAAAAGAAAACCTTTAAATAAAAATCTAACAGGAATAGAAATGGATGGTAACTTTTGGAGACAAATTGGACAAAATCCACCTTTAAAAATTATGGCATATAATAATTTTCACTACTAAAATTTCATAATTAGGATTACTGGTGCCTTGGGTCTAGCTTTAGACTTGTTTTGGCTGCTTATTATCAACACAGGTCTCCATCAGTTCACCGAGGTTCCACAAATAAATTAAAAATGGTTGGTTTAGTTTAGTGAGGCCCAAACTTTGTTGTCCATTTTGACTTCATGAAACTTTAACTCTTTTTGTTATAAACTGTTTAGTGTTTTCTATGTAATTAAGGACATACAACAGAAATAAAAAAAAGACATGGCAGTCTTGATTGAAAGGTAAGCAATGTATGCTAAAAATGAGCACATCTGAGGAGGAATTTCAGTTTTTCTTGACCAGCAAAAGTACTGACTCAACCCCCTTCCTCTTTTTTCCTCTTGCAGGCAGCTCCCACATGTTTAGACACGCTCTTACATTAGGAGAGGCCCAGAGGGTTCTAGCCTAACAAAAGCAGTCCACTCTTTCCACTGTCTTTACCACCCTTTCTTACTCTCTCTAACATCACTAAATTACTAAATGAAATTAACCACGTAGAAGCTGCAATCCACGGTTGAAAACAATAACATCTTAAAAATATTGTCCTTCTCTTTTTTTTTGTTTCATGAGGTAAACTTGCAAACACTGTAGCAGCAGGATGGGCTCAGTGAGTATTCATGTTGCTGGGTTCTCGCCTCTGTGCTTCAGCCAGCTTTCCTTCTTTTCCAGATGTTGGAGCTCCTCCCCACTGGCCTGCTGCTGCCTCCCACAGCTTGAGCCCAGCCAGCAACCACAGCTGCTACCAATCTGAGGTCTCTCAAAAGAAACGTTCAGATGTCCGAGATGAGACGAAGACCCAGTCTGAAGATAGCGCACTGGATCAGACTGAGCNACGTGATAAAGGACAACACCAGCCGATTTAAAGGTTGCTTATATTTAAACACCATCTTTTCACGTGATTTAACCCCATCATAACTAAAGTGAAAAGTAAATGTATAACTATGGGTTTACACATGAAACAAAACAAACTCATTTCTTAATGGATGTCTCGTTTGATTCAACCACACATGACAGTGTTCCTGCTTTCCTCAGTTTACAGGCCACTATAGCTCCATGTGGGTGAAAAGGCTGAGGCCAGCTATCTGGTGAGCTCAATGGAAAAAATTCAAGAAAAATGGCAGCTTCCCGCAACTCTCTTTCCTCTGACTTCAAATTCCTCTACAGTCTGATACAGGACTACTCCACATACTGTATGTGTATATTTAGAATTTAGATAAAAATAATTAAACACTGTTATCGTTTGAATTGCATTATCATATTTAGGGTAACATTTCTGAAATACAGAACAACATGCAATATATTTTAGCTCTGAATAGTGTCTTCTTTAACTGATACTTGAAATGCTCAACGCAGCTAGTTGCTAATATCTACCATTTGGTAATGTGCAGTTTTTGGGACTTTTACACTGGTAACAACAACATTCAGCAACTCACAACAATATTATATAAGTAGCTGTTTCTCATCCTGTTGGCCCCCATGGGACTCACCAAACCGAAACCTAGTAAGAGATCTATGATAATGATACTGAAGATGACTACATGATGATGATGATTATAACAGTTAATAACTATTATTGGTATTATTATACTTGGTAAAAGCTTTGATACTAATGTTGATGTGGTAAAACTAACTGTTATGGATATTGATGAGATTAGTGGTTTTATATAGTGGCAGTGATAATTGCTATTTTCCTTATTTCAAAATAGTTCCCTTTTCTGCAACATCTGACTTAATACTATTCCATATTTAATTATTCAATCAGATGGTTTACGACTCCCTGGATAAGCAGAGAACTAGCCTGATAACTCCTACTTTACAAAACATAACTCGTTACACTTTCGCACACAATTTTCTTCCTTGTTTGTTCTGGTTTTGTTACATTGTGTCACATTCCTTGTCCTTATGCCCTGTGTTGTCAATTAAAAAAACATGCTATAGCAGGAGCTTTGATGTTTCAACAAGATAAAACTTGTTATATAGCACCACTGTGTTGAAATGATCTGTAGATAGTGACAATTTCCAGAAAATATATGGAAGCAGCACTGTGTTTATGATTTATTACCTTAACAACTTCAATCCATTTTCTATACTTTTTCCAATTCTTGGTCATGATGGAACTGGAACCCATCATCAGTGCAATCAGATGAGAGGCAGGGTCGCCAGTCCATTGCAGGGCCAACAGAGAGAATAAAGAATCACAACCAATTAACCCAACATGAATGCTTTTGGATTGTGGAAGGAATCCAGAGTAGCCTATGTGAGAGAGAACCAATGCATGCAAGGAGAGAATATGCAAACTCCACACAGAAAGGCTACAGTTGTTGTTCAAACCAGTAACATTCTTGTTGTGTGGTGTTGGTTCCTAACCACCATACCATGCAGCCCCAATATTTCAATAAATAATTTTTTTTTTTAACTATAAGACATTTTTATTTGCAATTCAGAAATCTTATTATGGATTTCCTATTGTATAGTTGTGCCACTTGGTGAAGCCTCTTTAGGTTTAATGGAACATAATTGTCGTTATTTTTATCTGTAATTAGGAATAGATTGTTAGACATGTAGCTTACAGCTTCCTGTTTTCAAAGGAAGCAAAAAGGTCCCTGCTTAATTTTGTGGACTAAATCATTCATTTTAATTAAACCTGAAGAGAAACGTGTGATAATTATTTGGTTTTTGTGTGGTTTTTGTGTGGTTCAGCTAACTTGCAGCGAGCAGATGCGTATAGTCCTGGTGCCAGAAAGTAGAAATCCTGCCATGTTTTTGGATCTGCCTGTAGCCTACATTTAGATCAGGTGTTTTCACTAACGAGCTCCTCTACCTGGTAGAGGAGCTGTGCTAATTAAATTCAGCTGGTTTAGTGATGGTTTGAATAGCTCCTGGACAGGATCTCTACTTTCTGGCACCTGGATTATAGTCTAGCCAACACCTCTGGCAGCTAGCTAGCGAGGCTAGTCTTAAACTTCAGCTGCTATCACAACACACAGCACAGCTGTAGCCACTAACACAATAACAGCAGGAGGACCGTCCTTACTAGTACCTGACACCATATGTGTGATTGACAATTTCGTAATGGCTAAATTAAGACATTGTTTCAGTATTGTTGGACATCTGAGCAGACTAGTGTTAAATACAGTGAACAAGTCACACCATCATTTTTCAGATATGAATGTCTTCTTATTAAAGAAAGAAAATCTAAAGTCTGCAGAAAATAAATCTAAATCAATTAATGAATAATATTACATGTATTTGATGGTGGGAGATTATAGCATGTTTGCTGTGTTTATAATTTTGAATTTTCTCAAGCCAGTTGTTGAACAAAGTCCTAATTTTTTAATGTGTATACTGTTTCATGAGACCAGAGTGAAACATGTTTCTACACAAAATATTGATTGTCGGTGGTTAAAAATTATTTTATCTCCATTTGAAAAAACAAATAAATCAATTATCTATTATTTAGCTTGGCGATCACTAAGCAATTCATTCAGAAAACAGCAGAGAATTCACATCCACAAGTCATTTTGCTTCATAGCTACATCTAAAAACCTTAATTATAGTCAAACCTTTTCATATGAAAAATTATTTCCCCAATTAGGGGTGTGAAATCCACAACATTCAAGATAAATGACAAGTAGGTCATGTAAGCAAAATTAACTTTTTCCATTATAAAATCTATAGTGACAAGTCTGCATGCACAGTTTCATCTCTTTCAGCTGTTTGCTGCTCTACACGTCCAGTTGTAAATAATGCTGCCTCTTGGAGTTTGCATGACTGAGATAGAGAAAAATGAGGCAGAAATAGGGAGGTGGGCTAAAGGATGGAAGTAACTTTCTTTTTATAAAACATTACCATTTGTTTTCACAAGTAGTTCATGCTCTATTTAAATCAAATCTTTTTCAGCAGTCTTGCTTCTGATTTTTCTGAAGGCAAGAGAGTAATAATTATTGTTATGAAATAGAGTTTTTTTTTAAAAAACCGAACAAAAACAAAAACAAATAACAATGCATTAATGTCTAGTTTTAAACAGAACAAAAGACTAAAAGGAGAAAGAACACATATAGTTTCATAGAAAACAAAAGTAATCCCCACCTGCTAAACCACAAAGTCCCAATCTATTTTGTATTACAGTTTAGACTTCCTGAGGATAAGAATCTCTGGCATTAATCCAACACTAACAGTGTGAGATGTGGGTATGAGGATAAGGTCAAGAACTTAAACGTTTTGATGTTCAGCATTAATAAAAGCAAGAATTTCTTCTTTTGGATTTCACACACTCTTGTGATTGAAGCTCCTCTTCGAGCAGACACTTCAGAAATGATGCAGTTTCATATTTCACTGTTTGGTTCCCCCTTCTTACTTCTTCTTGAAACAAGCCCTCCCTCTTCTAATCTTCATCACACCAATGCATCCGCATTCGTCACTGCTGTTCTTTCTGCTTTGTGTTTCATGGTGAGGTAGCTTGTGAAGCTGGAGGAACCTAATGATTAAGACAGTATGCACTAGAGGGGGCTCTTGTGTGGGCGTGTTGCAAGACAGCCCTCGGGAAGAGACAATTCTTCAACACATGTTTAAGATAAACTCGGTATATTATAGCATGTTTAATTTTCCTTTCCTGATTTCAGTCTCTATGCATAGTAGGACTTAAATGCTGTGTTGAATGTATAACTCATTGCAAAATGAACTTTTGGACCATGCAGGTGAACAGGACTAAACCTGATGAAATTATTGGCAAATAGAAATGAGGAATGAGTTTAAAACATAAAAAGTAACTTTTTTAAGAATAATAACGGAGCAAATAGAAATGCTTTGAGGATATTTCCTATTATTCAAGTATTAGCAGTATCCTACTCTTCCCCAAAGCTTTTTGACATTTTGCTCAGTGTTACACAGTTTGTTGAGAGGTACTTAGGTCGTGCTCTTCACACACACTCAATGTTTGTTTTTCCCTTTCACACAGATGTGAGTAACATCTGTCCAGAAGGTGGCATACTCAAATCCATCCACTGGCCATTGCTTTAAAGTGAGTTTAATAATTCAGCAGTTCAGGGATGCAAAAAGTCCAAATGCAACAATTGCACATTTGAACATGTCTTTTTATGATATCACAATCTCTCTCTAGGGATCAAGCATTGTGGCCTGAAGATTCAGAGCACAACACCAAAACATAAGTGTTGCTTCCTTTGGACATAATGTCTCCAGCAGAAGCTGCCATCAACTTCTGACAAGAGTAGGATTTGCTCTTCGACAAGAAGTAGCATAATTTTACTTCAGCATTGAAGCATTTTGTTTTGCAAATTGTCTTTTATAAACAGCTTAAACTGTTGAGTCCCAGTTAGCTCTGCCTTCAGACACAATGTGAGATAAAGACTGCGAAAGGCTGGAGATTATTGTTACTGACTCTGGCTCATGATTCACCCTCACTGAACTCATATGTTTGGCCTCTGAGTAGGCTGTATGATTAAACTTCTCCAGTGAAAAGTGCTGCACCACAGACAAAGACATCACAGGGACCACAATGAGAGACTCCACCTTTAGCCTTATGGCTAGTCGTTTTTTCCTGCAAAGAAAGCTGCCACTCCAAAGCTCCCTGTGTTATTTATGCCACTGGGACAGTTATGCCACTCATTTAGCATGTAAAATATACGAACTTTTCTTTGCTTCAAATGAAATTGGACAAGGATATACTCTTGCAGTTATACCGNTTTTTTTTGGTGAAATTTGGTATAGAGCAAGGCTGTGCATATGCTGACAATGTCCCAAACCGATCTCATGTAGCCTATTTGTTTGGGGTCCTGATCAAGACTTTTTTTTCTTTTCTTTTTTTAATTCTTTATTCAATATTTGTCTATTTATTTTAGGACAATTAAAAAAAACTGTTCTAAGATAAATATGGTGCAACTGTGTGCTATGGGACAACATCTGAGACTTGCAAATAGCAGGTGATTCATATCAAATAATCATGATTAAAGTACCATTGGATTCCTTGGATAAAGCCACGTTTAAGGCAGCCTATGACATTAAATTCTGCTATACTGGATAAATTGACATACACTACCGGTCAAAAGTTTTAGAACACCCCAATTTTTTCAGTTATCTATTGCAATTTAAGCAGCTGAAGTC
>JAPMNP010656539.1:0-14376 GCA_029874935.1 Atherina boyeri | reverse complement strand
CAGACATCGGGTCATGTGTCTGATGAAAAGTTGACACCTAACTTTTAATCCCTGTCCAACATCGGATGGATGTTAACCTTGGCAAATAAAATCTGACTTGGAGTGTTTCTTCTTCCTGTTAGACATTTCAGTTACTTGTGATGAGCAGGTTGGAAACCATAAATACTGTCAAAGATGCCTGGCACTGCGCTTCCCATAAATAACTCGAGAGTGAGAGATTAATTCCAAACCAACTTCATAAATCATGTGTTTATGGTCCCACAGACCAGTGAATGGAACTTGGACTAAAAGTCCAGACACTAGCTAACACTTAATAGCGATGGAAAACACAGAATACTTCACAGATTAACTGAGAACATGCTGTCTTTTAATATTCAGATCCTAGGATGGAAAGGAATCTCCATAGCAACAGTTTTAATAAAACCTGCTCTCTGCAGTGCTTAGCCCATTCTCCCTGCCAATAGGAGTGAATCTGCTTTGCTAAAACATTGATCAGTGCTGAGATAGGAAGTTATTACTACCTACTAATTACCATCTCCCTATTGGCAGGGGAATAAGGAATGAACCCTTATCAGCTTTTATCAATTTCAGTTGAGCAGCCAAAGTCAAATTGTCCAGGTCTACAATCTGCAGCCTATTCATCTTCCATGAATCATTTATTTTGTGATCGATTAAGCATAATTGTTTAGTCAGAGCAATTTGGCAGGAGCCAATGAGAAACTAGAAACAGACGGGGGCTTCATTTGCTATTGTCTAATTAATGCAATAAACATTTCATGCAACAAATGAACATATATTCCCGAGATACTCTGCTTTATTTTTTCACTGTCAGGGCAGATGGGGAAGATGCAACATCTGGGATCTGATGGCACCGGATCTGAAGCTTGTTCTAAAGCTCAAACCTGCATCCTATTCCATTGTTATGAAATCTATGGCAGCCACTGTCATTGACAAGAAGAGTTGACAAAAACACCGGCATTTCAAATTCCACTAGCCGGGGTGAGAATCTGAACCGCTTGCATGAAAAATTTAAGGCAAAACACGACGGCAGAAAGTAGATGAGCAACGGTGTGGCAAGTGGCGTGGCTAATTCATTAAGAGACTGCTGACAGCTCACAGAACAATACATGAAAAATCGTTGATTTTTGCATCCATTTATATATGGAAAAGAAAAAAAAGATATGAAGAGGGTATGTGTACAAGTATGCTACAACCAGACTGCAGCATAGACACATTCCAAAAGTCCAAAGACACACAGGATAACATTTGGTAACAATCTCTCACAAAGAGTATAAGATCTAGCGATTTTAGCTACTCAGGTGCGATAAGAAGCACATAGACAGAAACCCAAGATCTCAAGGGAGTCTCTTGAATACCCACAAAGGCTCCGTAACTGGTGTCATTGAGATGTGCCCTATCCACTGTAGCCCATCTGCTTTCACTAACATGCACTGAAATGGAGCAAGCTGTATGAGGGTGCAAGTGGGGTGCCTCCACACAGACACAGACAGAAACTCACACACACAAGCCTCTCCCCTGGGTAATTATTTTTACATTATTACATGTGCTCAGATCCTAGCCGCCCACGCAAGGTGACAGGCAAATTTATCACTCCAGAGGGCTTCAGGGTTGCCTGTAGCCAGCAGCAGAAGATAAATGACAAAATAAAAGAACTCTCTGCTTAAATTGTTTCTGTTAATTCTGTTGAGGAGATTTATGAGTTCATCTATCGATGCATAAATGGAGATGTGGTAGAAATGTATATTTGCGCAACGTTTTGCATGGTAGGCACAGAGCAGGTATTGGTAATCTATCAAGCTATCAGTCATTTATCAGGGTTAGCCTCAAAAGCAGCTTGCTGTGGATTCCATGCATGACTATAGAGGAAAAGGCTGCGCAAACTCGAGGATGGAGAGAATTAAAAAGCGATGATGAGAGGCTGTGATATTCTTCACTCACCTTCCGTTGCTCATCAGACCGCCATCAACTCTTTGGAACGTCACTAAAAAAAGCACAAGAGAAAAAGAAAAAGCCAAACAGGTTTTTATAAAATAATACATGCTGATCTTTTTCCAAACTTTAAAATATGACACACTGTCTTCTGATTAGTCTTTCTGTTTCGTCATCCTTTTCTTTATGTTTGATTGCACAGCTTGCCAGTTGATGGATTCAGATGTCCCCCTGCATCCAATGTCTGTCGTGACTTTTTTTCTTAAGTGCAGGGATGAGGACTGTATATTGCTTTGATTTGCATAAGTGGAGATGTCATGTGTTCCTCAAGGACAAGATGCCTGATGAGAAGAAAAACTCATTTCATCTCTCTGATTTTGCTGCTGAGTTATTATCAGATTTGTGATTAAATTTCAGCCAAAAAATGATTAGAAAAGGCAGAGGGCTCATTAATCACGCTGAATGTTTTTTTATCTACAAGCATGACCAAGGCTGAGTAACTGGTCCTTTGGCTAGTAGGGCCAGTTCTAGTAAAAAAAGATACATAGAAAGAAAGAAAAAAGGGGGCTACTCTTCCTCTGTAGCTCATAAAACCCTGTGGTTGAAAGTAAGAGGACCAATTCATGTCTGATGTGATGACAAAGCAGCAGGAAGATTTCTAAGCATGTAAGAACTTCAATGGGTTGCAGTAAACATAAAAAAGTAGCAAGACTTTTGGAAAACACCTCATACCAGTGAGGAAAAAACAGTAAAAAGAAAGCTGTTAGTGATTTGGCTCATTTGTTCCACAGATGGAGATAAAAGAGAGAAGAAGGCTCAACATTCCTCCTCTTCCTTTTTTGTTTCAGATTAATTTAGGTTGACTCCACAACACGCCTCAGCTTGCGTGGGAAAAGGGGGCTTTCCTGAGGGTGACGTAGTAACAGATGACACCCCGAGGAAACTCCCACAGCAGATTAATGGGTTGCTAACAGGACATTTTTGTGTAGCACCAGCATTTTGTCCATCACACACGTTTAAGCCGTTGAGACTTAAGCAACTGAATACGAGCAGGTGGGATTAAAATACTAAGTTTTACCAAAACAGTTTCAAGAGCTCCAGACAGACATGGCATTCTTTATTCAGTCTGAGTCGGAGCCACGTCTCTTTGTTCCTCCACCACCAAACTTGCATTGGAGAATATACTGTGTCTGAGTGAGGACTGACAGGAGGAGCAGGCGGAGGCGAGGGGAAGCTGTGCAGCAGGAAGGCCTCTGAAGTCTCTATCTGTGCTCTGGCACATTTCTGGGCTGCTGTGGAATACTTTTATGTTAGCCAGAGTGACATGGCTGGGTTGTGCTTCTCGCCTCCGTCTCCGAGATAAGCACTTTCTCCAATATGAATACTGATTAATCCCCTTTAATAAGCATCAGTGGAGGGGATGGGGGGTGGGAGGGAGGATGGGATGGGTGTAATCAGCATATAAAAATTCCATCAAATCTAATTCTTGCTGGCGTCGTGCCTCAACAGTGTTGTGATTTACCTCTTCTGTACTGGCAGATTTAGGAGGCTGAGACAGGACACTTGATGCACCAACTAATTGTCAGTGCAGAGAAGTGGTGCAAAAAAAATAAAATAAACAACTCTCCACCCACACCCCCATTCTTAATCATGGCCAAAATATCACTTGGATCTATGTGGTCTATGCTGTATTAACCTTAAATTACTGTATCTGTGCCAGTCAAAACTATTTGAAATAACTTCTTGAAGGTGTGCTTCCAGACAAGTTTCACTAACATATTCACACTGCTCAGTGATCTGTTGTCACAGCTGCTGAGGAAAAGTCAGATTAAACTGGGCTTTTGGCTTTAGGCTCTATAAGAATCATACAAATACATGCACACTTAGACAAAAATGGTACCATTTAAAGCAAATCCAGGAAACAGAAGGAAAGTCACAGAGATGATTCCCAATGGATGCAGCCCAGGTGGTTTTCATATAAGTCTGTAATCCATCCTTATTCTTCCCATTTTATGCTATTTCATACTGTTTAAAGGTTTCTCTTTGGAATATTCTTCTCTCCATAAACTCCATCCATACAAAGCCGGATGGATTATTTGTAACTTAATTCCCATCAGGCTTAACTCAGGAAAGGGCAGACCTTTACTGACATTTAACATTGTTATACGCATCAGAAAAGCTCATCAAAAAGCCATTAAGAAAGCATAGCCACAATAATTTTGGAAATCTGGAGAAAGAAGACAAAAGTAAATGAAAAGAGAAAGGGATTACTCCACCCAACTGATTAACCAACACTGAAGGGATACAGATACAGCACAGCTTGGTTCTCGGAAGTAAATCTAAGGAACATGATTACTTGAGAGGGTGGAGCAAAATTGACGGTATTACCCTGCACCAAAAGGAAAAATGCACATGACAGAAGAGAGATTCATTCAAAAACAAATAGCCACAACAGACACACAAACATACAACACAACATGTAAAGATGGCTGCAGGTTGAGGAGGGAAAAGAGTTTAAGTCTGCAGGGTCCTGGTCATGGCCAATAACAACTGAAATGTATTTGACTTGTAAATATGAGTCTTTGACAGACTCATCTGTGTTATTGTTATCATTATTAGCCATGACCATAGGTATGACAGTCCAAGCATGAGTACTATGAGCGGGCAGTAGATGAATCTGCGTTCAGGTGGGGTGAGGAGACAGGACAAATGAACAGTACCTGCAGGGGTGAAGGTGAAGGACTGAACTGCAAAACAAGAAGACAGAGAAGTTGTGTGTTAAAAGCCTGCAGAGGTAAGCGGTGCTTTAGGGGTATCTGCACGCTTGGGACGGGGGTCAAGCCGAGAGGTGATGATGGTTCAGAGAAACAAGGTAAAGACCCCCAACGTCACCCAGTGTGCAGAAAGACAGCCAGGAAAGCAGCCAGCTCGGAGGCCACAGGGGTGCAGAGACGGTGGCAGGAACAAAATTAAACACACAGACATAATGAAAATGAAGAGCAAGTAAACCTTTATAATATCTGCAGCTGACTTGTGTGCTTAATAATAAGGAAGAAGATAATGTTTGAACATTTGGATGCACTGACAACAACGGTGTCAGCTCATTAGCATATTTGTTTTTAATTAAATCCTTTGCACTTGGCAGAGTATGTGCATTTGCTTGCTATTGACCGGAGGGGGGCTCACTCAAGAAGATGTGAGGGATACTGTGTAGGTGGAGAGGTGGATAAACTCAAGCTTCAGTGACCAGCAGCGAGTCCAGTCTGCCCACTCAGCTCCATCACCTGGGGCTACTAACACCAAGCGTGGAACGTCAGAAACAGCCGCCCTTTGGAAATGATTCAAGCTCACATCTGTCTTCCTGTTGAGCTGATATGCTGAGAGACCTTTTCCAATTTAAAGTCATGTAAGCAGCACATTCATGGATGACAATGAATCTAACCTGCATAGTTGCTCAGGCCCTTCCTCTTCTTTCTCCTCCAGTAAAGCCAGATGCTGAAGCCCATGAGGATGACCCAACACGCTCCTCCAATACCGGCAATGAACGCCGGCTGTTTCACCACATCAGTTATCTGCTCCGTGATGCTGTTGTTCCGGTTTCCATTTATAATCACGTCCCGGAACTCTTTACCTGAGGGCACAGCAACAAAACAGACATCATAACATGATGCTGGGTGGATAGTTACAGGAGGGAGACAGGAAATATCTGCACTCTTGTGAACTCTTTGATTCTTCAAGGTGAAACTTAACACAGTCATCTCTGTAATGCTGAAGGGCTTTGAAACATTACACTTTCTCACAACCATAAATACATAAAGACGGGGGCTAGACATAGATTAAGCTCAAAGAACGTAGGGCTGGTGAATTTTAGCTGAGATATTGGCCAGCCAGTCAGGTCACAGATCTGAAGGATGTGCAGTGAAATGTAATGCGCAGACTGAAAAAGACAAAGCCTTAAAAGCCCAGGTGATCGGGCTGTTTGCTTTGCTCAGTCCCTAACTCACCCCACTGCTGCTAAAACAAACCATGTGAGATGAAAGGAGAAAACCCTGCTCAGTATTGATCACGGTTTAATGACAATATTTATAGCAGCATGGTAAGACTCAAAGCAAAGACTCCTGTATGTGTTCTTGTTCCTACATTGTGACTGGAGCAAATCTGCATCTCTAAAGATAAGCGTGGATTATATATGCACATGCAAAGTGTACACATGATCTTGAACAAACACTGTATATTACTTGGAAACCACAGAACATACAGCCGTTAGCCAAACAAAAACACAACATATAATAACTGCAAGCTCTGTGCTCTGCCATCAGAGATGGATTATGTGAGTGACACAAGGGAAATAAGAATATGCCGCAGGCCAAGCCATCAGTTATGGGTCAAATCAGGCAAAATCTGCCAGAGCTCCACATAAATCACACGCAGCCGGGCCACATTTCAACATAACAGTGTTTTAACACCACCATCCATTTGCTGATTCCTTTTGTTTTTCCCGAGATCAGCTCAAACATCAGTCTTCAAAGCTGGATATTGAAAGGCTGCCGTTCTTTTTTCTGAATCAGTCTTACCGATGATGATGGGCTGAGGTTCGCTCTTCACACCGACTCCTGCACTCGTGCTGGCAGCCACTTCCACCTGATACACCACTCCCACCTGCAGCCCGCCCACCACCACAGAGCGTATAGCTGCATCCACCGTCTTATTCACGTGGAAACGTGTCTCGTTCCCAAGACACCAGATCTGAAGCACAAAAGGGAGAAATTAAAGATGAGGTCGATTTCATTGTGTTTTGGAAGAGCTCAGTGAGAATCCAAGCTGACTTGCTGCAACAGACCTTGTACTCCTGGATGATACCGTTCTGGTGGTCTGGTGGAGGGGGGTCCCAGGAGATGCTAATGGAAGTGCTGTTCTGGTTTCCTACGGTCAGGACTGTTACTTGCTGAGGAGGGGCGCTGGGAGCTGAAGGGGGAGGCAAGGCAAGTTTATTTGTATAGCACAATTCATGTTACAAAACAATTCAAAGTGCTTTAGATAAAACATTAAAGCATTAAAAAGTAAAATAATAAAAAGCATCATTTAAAATTAAAAACAAAAATTTTAAAAAGAAAAAAGAAAACATATAAGAGTAAGTCCAGCTTAAAAGAAGCCGAGCAGATTTGAACTTTAAAATAAAAATCTATTGAAAAGCAGCTGAGAACAGGTGGGTCTTTAACCTGGATTTAAATAAACTGAGTGTTTCAGCTGATCTGAGGCTTTCTGGGAGTTTGTTCCAGACATGTGAGAAGGCACAACATATCCAGGTCAACACACAAACAGACCATTCAGCAGCTCTGGCTGTATTCAGTCGTCAGTAAGAAGAATAGCAGGAACACATGAAGAAAAAAAACACACACACACACCTTAACACGCACTTTTCTAAAGACTGGTATTCTTTAGGGATGACACAGTTGACAGAGAACTGTCAAGATAAGACTGAGGCAGATCTGACCTGACTCTCAGCTGTCTTTAACATTTCACTATGATTTAATATATTATCTTCTGCTCCAGCTCGGTGGATTTGCACAGCGGATACCCGTATTGATTCGAAGAACGACGGCCTGGCACAGTCAAGCCAGCGCTCTGTCACACTAAGACTTCCGCATTGACCAGTATGGCACATGGGTCAACAGGCTTATAGGGATGAAACGCAGGCGTGAAGGAAATATGAAAAAAAATACGTTTTAGGAGGAGGAAACAAGGTCTAAGTAAACATATTGACTGACTCCATCGATCAGCCAGCGGAAACTAAAGCCAGTAGGTAAAAATCGTGGAACGCCTCAGAGTAAAGCTCGTCCGAGTGAATCAGCTCGATCCACAAGAAGATAGGGAGAGGTTAAAAAACAAGAACAAGTCCCAGCTTTCATAAACCTCTGTTGTTATTCTGATAGCAACAATCTTCTGACCCCACAAGCGGTAAGAAGAAAAATAAATAACAGTTGGTCCGACTGGAAATAACGTTTTAAAAATAATGTTTTCTCATTTCCGCAGCGGCTGGCAGGGGAGCGGCACCACAGCAGAATACTGACAGGTCAATTACTCCTGGGCTGCCTCTCCCTCACCTCACCTCCATCCAAAATGGCACGTGTCACCCTGTAAATCTTTGCTCATCCCTCAGTGCAATTGGCCACACCGGCCCCCAGAGAGCCAGAGGGCCCTGGCATCCTACAAGATGAATGGTTCCAATGATGAACCCAACACCTTGGCCAGATTAGAAACAATCTACCAAGTGAGCATCTGATCAGCCATCATACTAAGGGCTCTCCAACGCTGCATTACACTCAGGTGATGAAGTGCTGGATTTGAGCACGGAAGCCATCAGAGACAATGTCGTTCAAAGTTAATGCTATGAATGATTTAGCAGCTTATTGTCATGCATATTTGTGCTAAACAATACACATTTTTCATTAGAGGCCTCAGAGGCTGTGCTAATAGGGCCATTAGTGGAGTGATGTATGGCATGCAGGAATGTGACCCCCCTGTCCTGCATGTGCACCGCATGCTGCGCTGAATGATGAGGGAATACAAACATAT
Organism: Atherina boyeri; assembly: GCA_029874935.1. Lineage (NCBI taxonomy): Eukaryota > Metazoa > Chordata > Actinopteri > Atheriniformes > Atherinidae > Atherina > Atherina boyeri. The sequence goes on along the minus strand of JAPMNP010656539.1, from coordinate 5,850 downwards.
CAGATGATTACAAAAAGTAGCCAATAGCTAATGACAAGAAACGGGGGGTGTGGGATTCCTCCAGAGATCAGCACAGATGATTACTCTACAAATGAACATTTATGCAAACATGACTGATTTCCCCTCTATCGAAATAAGCATTATGTTGCATAAAAGATGATCCTCTTTAGTGACTTCTAGACAAGCGTTCAGTGGGAATCGGACGGTAGCCAGAGTTCATCTATCACCCATGATATGACTGTCCAGACAGAGTTTTAGAGAGTGCCTGAAAAAGGAGATGGGAGACTAAAGAGATAGACGGACCATTAGAAAGCTGAGCGTACTGTAACTCTGTAGTTGCACAGACCTTCTCTGGGAATTCCTTAATTGTGTTAGCTAATGGACAACCTGAGTTTTAATCACCCCTTGAGCTAGATTTCTCTATCCATCAAGCCTGATGTCTCCGTCGTCCTAAGGTCTGTGGAAGGGCCGGAAGCTCTGTGTTTGACGGTGTATTAGTTATGACCAGGCAGAGCAGCGGGGTTACGACAGAAATAGAAGGTGGTTGAGATTCTGCTGCACTGGGATGCAGACAGAGGACAGGCAGGCAGTGTTATCAGAACTAGTAATAGCTGGGACATGTAGTCTCTGAGGCCTTGGGGAGGAGAAGTGCGTTGGCATGTATGCGTTCACTGTATGTGTGTGTTTGCGTGAGGGTGTGTGTTAGAGACAGCTGTAATGTGATGACAGTTCCACTCCTGTGGCCAGCCTGTGTGTGCAGTGCACATACTAGCTGGCCACAGGAGATATGGTCCCTCTGAGAAAAGGAAAATAAATGAGCCTGTCAACCCAACAGGATGTGAACTGTCTACAATACACGCAAGCCTGAATATGCTATGGCAAGATAGGCTCCGTCTCCGGCATTAACTGTCTGTATTTGTCTTTTTGTGCCGTTGTGGGGACGTACTGTGAGTCTCACCTCAGATCATATTATAATTCATTTCAAATTCTTAAACCCAAACGCTGAAGCAAGGTTGGCACAGTAATACCACACACACATTTTGTCCCAGGAAAGGTCAAAACAGTGAAATCCTCCCAACCTGTGTGTGTAACCGTGTGTGACATTGTGCCAGACTGCACTGTGGTCTTGTCAGAGCCTGTGTCTGGGTGACAGATCATCATAACAGGAGGACATGGGCGCTATGTCCAATCTTAGGTTAGGTCTGCTGTTCCTGAGTGATGTTGGCAACAACATCAGAAAATTGTAAATTAAATAAAAACCTAAAGCCGAATAAACAACAGTAAGATCAGGGAGAAAAAAGGAAACAAACGTATAATTGTACACAAAACAGGGCAGCTGCCCTGTTTTATTCTACAACAAAAAAAAATGCATAAAAGTTATCTGTGGGATCATTTGGCAACAGCAATATAACATTTGAATGGGTGTGCTACGCTGAATTGTTCCCTGTGTAACTTCTTACCCTCCTCAGTGGTCCGTGCAGTCTTTGATTCACTGTCCATGCCCTGAAACTCGTTGAAATAAGGCCGGACCTTGATCTCATAAACTATCCCCTTCTTAAGTGATGAGAGGATGACGCTGCGCTCAGAGGGGACCTTCACATCCTGGGACTGCCACGGTCCTGGTGAAGGCAGTCCTGATGTCTGCCTGTACAGAACTCTGTAACCTTGGATGAACTGGGACTGACGGTCCACCTGAGACAGCAAACAAAGACAGAATTATTGTCGTTTTTTATTGTCAAAAGAAACAAGTGGATCGGTGGAAGCTCTCCTGTGACAGCTAGTAGATAACACAGACTGAAGTTTTCCTGCAGTGTGCTTTACAAGACTGAATATATGACACTTTAGATGTTGTTACTTGCTTAATAGGGCTTTATCACCAGACTTAGCGCAATTAACACCCTGGTATTAGCTCATACACACAGATTGTGTCCAAAGCACCAACTATGTACCCACCACGTATAACACTGATGGTTGCATTACATAGAGACACATTTTAACAAGATGCCTTTTAAAATCTGCAACCTTCTGATGCAAATGTATGCTGTTGGCCATGTTTTATGTTATGTTCAGTCCCTATATTATGCTATAACATGTTATCTCTAATATGTCATTCTATTTTTTTTTTGTCATTCAAGTTTTTATTCAGTTTTCTGTCAAACATATTTTGAGAGAAATACAGAGATAACAAATATTTAGAAAAACAAACAGAAAACTCACAAAAAAAAAAAAAATCCAAAACAAAAACAGCCTCAACTGAGCAGATGCAAATAATGCAGATATTCCTCCCCCAACATGTTAGAGGCTCCTATTCATTTTTTTATATAACCCAGAAAATTCTTCCAGACTCAGTCAAATTGACCCCTTTTACCATTCAACTCATAAGAGGCATTGTCTATCATTAGTTTGACCCATTCAGTAAACACTGGTCGACACTGACTCTTCCAGTGGCGAAGAATAATTCAAGCGGCTGTGATGCAGCCCGTTAGTACAAGGCCAAATTCAGCCTTTGACACTCCCGGTGGTGATTTGGATTTATCTCCTAGTAGGCAAAGTCGGGGGGATCCCGGTAAAGGTTTTCCGAGCCAATCCCCCAGTTTCCCAATAACCTCCATCCAGAAAGGATAAACAAAAGGCCATTCCCACATTGAGTGCAAGTAGGTCCCTTCCACTGCATTACACTTCCAACACAAGTTGTTCTGTATCAAACCCATCCTACAAAGTCTTACTGGAGTAAAATAGTACCTGTGTATAATTTTATAATGTGTAAATTTACCCCGGATATCCCTGATGGACCGACCCCGTATTTGTTATTATATTTTTCCATGCATCCTCTTCAATGTTGCAATTCTGCTCTTGTTGCCATATTAATCTTACACATGTTGTCCACTTTGGGCATCCACAATCATATTGTAAAAAACTGAAGCTGAGTGAGCCAGTCTAGATACTTCAAAAAGGCGTTTTATGATATTTCCCTCCCCACCTGGTTTTATGTCATTGTATTTGACTGTTTTTAAGTCCATCTACCTGCCTGGGGACGAAATAAGGAAATATGCCACTGGCTATAATCTAGCATATTGAGATGAAAATATAAATCAAAATACCTCGTCCTCATTTTCAAATAAATAAATTGAAAGTGTTGGTTCCCCCATTATGGAGATTTTACATAATGTCACCGTACAGGACATATGGAGGTCATATGTGTGTGAGTTCCCACGTTTAGAGAAAGTCAAGCAGCAACAAATACATACATACACCCACGGACATGAGGGCGATCCATAGGAGAGATGACATCAGCTAACATAACAGAGACAGGATTTGTGATAGCATCCTGAAGTCCAACAGGGCACTTCCTTTAAAACTTGGGCCATTTCGTTAAACAGAAAAAGCTGAATTTATGCAGAGGAGGAGCAGCGACATAACTCACCATAATGGCTTGTTAACAGTAGAGGAAGTGAGCACTGCTTTCAAGTGGGATATTAAGCAGCTGTTTTTCACCAGTGTAGCCTGAGTAAATCAGCAAAATGGATCCCCTGGTTGGCGCGTGACTTTTATTAATGGAATGATTTGGAAATGTAAAAGCTGCCCCCCTCTGTTTACTGAAAGGACCCCTGATTGATTAGGTAGCCATGTTTTGTGTTGACTGTACATTACAATCATAAAGCAATGGTTTAACATTAAATTAGCTACAAAGTCTTGGGGTGAGACTTACTGCACGGGTCAATAAACATGTCACCAGGAAAACTGCTAATGTGGCTCATTTGAAAATGCAAACAGGCACCCTATGCCACTAAGTGATGTGAAGCAAATACCAGCATCAGAGTGATTTATAGCACCATAATCAAAATAAACCAGCACATATGATAAATGAACGCTTCATCTTTGAAGATTATAAATAGCCTTTTTGTCCTCATTACCATGCAATTAAATACAAAGCACTGCATCCAGGCTGCAGATGTTTTCATATTTTTTCAAGCTCTTAAAATCCAGGACATGGCTGCTTGCATGTATCAGCAAAACAAACAAAAGAAAAAAGGCAAATGCATTGTTTCACTGCAGTAGAGAAACATGTATTCACAACCACAAACATTAAATTTAATCCAATTTCATCTGAGCAGCCTTTGTTTTAAGAGGGAAGCTGCTAAAGACACGAGAAGATTGATGAACAATCAGGACTCTGACATTTCTTTTTGATGTTCCCTGTGGTTAAAGAAACATTTTTGTTAGCATTTGATGCTTGGTTACTTTTAAGTTGCCAATTACAATATTTCAAAGCTGCAGTCTTTGGGAACAACCTGACGAAAATAAATGCCCTAACATAAAACAAACGGCCGCCTCCAGACGCAGCTTCAAAGACAGATTTTTAATGTCAACCACCTCAACTTTATGACTGGAATTTACAAAAATCAAAGATGTAGAAACAATAAAGAGAGATAAGAACACCACATACACACCAAATTATTTTATACATGTAGTGCTCAAGTTTTGGGAGAAAAAAAGAGCTGAAAATAAAAATGATGCACTTTGTGAGAACGTTACATACAATATATATTGTAAGCAAAATAACACTTACTGTCCATGTGACCTGAATGGTTGTGGGACTCAGGACTACTGGGTTATGTAAACGGACAATAACTTCTCCAAGCTCCTTCTGCACGTGTCTGTGGTCGACACCCTGGGCTGGAGGGCTAATATCTGTGAGAGAGAAATGATGACAAACTGTGAAAAAGAAAAGAGAGGAAACTAAAGCGAAGCAAACAGACCATAATTCATCACCATTAGAGATGGAAAGCTAAAAGAGAGCATGAACAGACTAGTCATTCCAATTTATAATCAGGTGCTCATCTGTTACGAAGAAAAGGAAGAAGACAGGGGTTTTACAAGTTCTTTAGATACTGGAAGTGAGTTGTCTGCATTAACTTGGATCTGACTGAGCAACCACATCTACAAATGGATGAAAGATGAATGGACGCTGACACTATTTTCCAGCTCATTTCTTTCATGCATGTGTTTAAAGTTATAAGCAATAAAAAAACAAAAAAAAACAAAACAAGAAAACAAACTCCAGTGTGTGAGATACTGAGAATGGAAGGAGTGAGCCACATATGAAAGTTATTTATTGAAGTAAAGAAGAAGAAGAAAAAAAAAAAAATCACACGAGGAAACCATATTTCTAAAAAGAAAACTAAGTTCAAACAGCCCGATACAGTCATGAATCACAGACCACACTAATGGGGTGAGATAGGCCGAATGAAGTTAAAACGAAGTAAGAAATCAATGTGTCATCAATGCAAGCCGCAGTTAATCACCATATCTGTATATCAGCGCAAGACCCTCACCTCAGCTTGAGACAGAATTGCTGATTTTACTCAGTAAAGTAAAATGCATTTGGCTTATGTTTGGGAGAAGACTTTTTATTAATCTACTGTGTTGTTGGAGACTTTTCATATCACTGTATGATGAAGAGTGTGGTCTGTTTGATCCTTTAATCATATCTACCTTGGCTTTGGATATGTTTAACATAGCAGGAATAGCATTGATTCTGTTAGGCTTCCCAAATGTAGACAGACTTATTTTACATAATTGCTTAATGAGCTGAGCTAGGCTCAAGAATCTGACCTCTGGAACTTTTTAGATTGCGCTCGTATTGTTATACGCTACAGATTGCTGACAATGGTTGATAAGTATCACACTTTAAAGGTGCCATATGTAAGAACTATGTCTCATATTTATTTTAAGTTATCATTAAATGGTGCTGATATGTTTCAACACATTACAAATGATTTTCATTTCAAATACTTATATCACTGACAACCGTAATTTAGCCAGGATATTCTCATTTCAAAAACGGAT
>JAPMNP010656507.1:0-19684 GCA_029874935.1 Atherina boyeri | reverse complement strand
TCCTCTGGTGTGTTTATGTTCTGTTTTTTGTTTGTTCTCCTTTAGCACATCTGCATATTGAACGATCAAGCCAAGGAAAAGTACAAAGTGTGAGCGTTCAAACTACCACAGAAGTGATGTGACTCATTGAAGACTAGGACCACTGTGAAGACCCTTCAAAGCTTTGCTGTGTTTTGAATTTTATTTATTTTTCTACATGAGAATCCATGAAAAGTGACTTGTGGGTTCTAACAACTTTCAAGAAGAACATTTCTTTGATCCTTATATAATTAAGTGGGATGAATAATGTATTTGAAAAATACTTTGGGTGGTTAATTTAAATTTATTTTAGCTAGTTTATAGAGTTTAGCTGTAAATCTAAGATTGTTTTCTCTTTGAAGAATGTATTTATTTTTGCTCTGGCTTATTAGTGCACATGTCTCAGGCTTTATTTTGAGTGAGCTATTGGTAGCCGTTCAGTTTGCACATGTTTTGGTTTGAATTTAAGATGCTGATATTTCCCATCATCTTGTGATAGTCAGTTGAGTATAATGTATTAAGAGGTTTAAAATATTACTTGATGTTTTCATTGATGACCCGTTTACAGCAATACAAATCCAGTTGAAACCTCTCATTCTGCTTTCAGTTGCAGTTTTTCTGCTATACCAAAATGGTAGTTTCACTTCCTGTGGTCCCACTCATGGCACTTATTCTCATATTCTCATAAATGCATGGTACTGTAGTGGTTAGTGCTGCATCACGATGTGTCCTGGGTTGAATATCAGCTTGGGCCTCTCTGTGGAGTTTTCTCTCCAACTTTCTCCCACAGCCCAGAGGCTGATACTGACCTGCACTTGATTTAACTAATTCCACTTTTTGCATCTTTGATGTTTTTACATTTTTCACATCATGCCACTTTGCGATCGGTGTGGTCTGTTTCTTTCCGGTTGTTTGTTTTTGTCTCAGATTTGTGCACTTTTTTTTTTTAAATTGTATTTTGATTATTTTATGTATTTGCAAACTTCGTCTCTGTGTCCTGTCTCTGTGTGAGGATTACCTATATTATGGATGTTCTGTGGATCATAATATGATTTTGTTCCTTTTTATTAACATTTTGTGTCCTGTTTTGGTCATTTTAATTCACTCTGTGTATTGTGTTTTTTTTTAGTTTTTTTTTTAGATACATTTTACATTCTGGTTGTTTGTGTCTGTGTTTGCAAGTATTTGGTTGTTTAGTGTCACCTGTTGGTCATTTTACATGTCATTTTCTGTCTGCATTTGATTTTTTTTTTTTTTTGCCATTTTGCGTCTTTATCATTTTGTCTCTGTGGTCATTTTAAACCAGTTTTATTTGACATTGTTTTGTGTTTAGTTTCTTTTTGGAAATTCTATCTTACTTCTGCGTGAACACCAGCGGCTTGTTTTCAAAAGCAGGTTATGTCGAAAGCTTGAGTATGTTTACCCTGAGTTTGGAGAAACTCTGGGTTTTACGTTTCAGAAAGCGAGGTAATCCTAACCCTGAGTCTGTTACCATGGTAACTGACGCAGATTCGGACACCCTCACTGGCAGGTTCACCATAAAGAAACCCTGAGTTTCTACCTCCTACATGACACCCTGAGAAGTTGAGATGATGAAACCGCGAGCTTTCTGATTGGGACCCGTTGACTTTATAATATCTAGGTGGGACCTCAGCTTTCTTTCTAATGTTGACAACACAGAACGTTTTAAGAAAGCTGACTGTATGCAGTCATGAAGAAAATCCTCATGTCTGAAATCATAATGCCATAAATGTGTTGGGCAAAGATACTGTTTGTCTCTGGATCTTAGCATACTCTGTTTCCTCATTTTCTTCTTCCTCCTGTGATGACTATTTGTGTTAGGACATTAGGTGAAAGGACAGATGCTGTATGAACTGAAACGCCATTAGTTGGGGTTTTAAATCACTAAATGAAGCCCAGTGAGATTGAGCCTACATTAAACTAACTTTTTTTTTATAGCCACCATTTTTAAACCCACATGTTCCAGTCTTAATGAAGTTAAATATTCAGTCAGGGGATTTATGGATTCCACATTGACTCAGGGCAGTTTCTTCAATGATGCTCCTATCTCTTTAGCAGCAGCAGATTATTTATTTCTTTTTATATTTTTCTTATTAAACACCTCTTTGTATTTCTCATAGTATTCAATAAGAACCTCTCGCTCCAGTCGGGTCAAATAACTAGCTTTTAGTCTGATGAATCCAGGTATCGGTGCTCCATTGTTGATACTTTTTATTGTAGTTTTAAACTCGGGGTAAATATTCAAAGTTGATTGAACCAACTCACAGCAGCTGGCCTGGAACAGAAAACTCTGCTGAGCTCAGAATAAGTTAGTTAACCCAGAATTTCTTCTCAGACTTTGAGTTAGATGAACATCGTTTCTAGAACAGGCCACAGGAGCCCTCTGAAATTTGTTTTCTAAGCATATGCCACCAGACTACTCAGTAATCTATGAATGATGTCGTCTGTGAGGAAGACTGAATCAGTGACCGGGAGGGAGTAGGCGGGGTTTTCTACTGTGATTGGCGTTACCACGGGGCTTCAGGATTGGCTGAGAAAGAGTAGGCGGATCCATGTCGCTACAGCTGATTCGACCTCCCGCCAATCATTTCGGGGGGTCAAAGGGAGCGCTAAGGCGCATGCGGATAACCAAAGTCGCTTTAACGTCATATCTTTTCCATTCGCGTGAAGATGGTCCCACTTTAAATCATAACTGGGTGGTTATTTATGTATGTAATGCATTTTAGCTCAACTGTAAAGAGTTTAATTAAAACAGCTGTTACACGGATGAATGTTAACTTCTAAAAGTTATTTGTTTTACATTAACCTGCCGTTTCACCTTGTGAGGTAAAGCTCTTGATTTTTCTCCAATATTTTTCAAGACATCAGCTGTGACTTGGCAAGGTTTGGTTTAAAGAAAATACTATTCTAGAATAAATTCGGGCCTTCATTTTTCAAAGTCTGCTAGCTTAGACTTCTACCATACGTGTTCCTGCTGCTGTCATGCACATGAAAGAGGAGACTATAGCTACTTTAAAGCAGTTTGACGTCGGAGAAAAGTTTTCATATTTACCGACGCTGCCCAAAGCTTCAGTGCTGATCCCGCTGTTTGTGAGGGGTGGAGAGTTGCACACTTTAATGACTCTACGATCAAAAGAGGTAACCCGAAGTGAAGTCTTAGGTGGACAATAGTTATAATTTATCTTAAGCTCTATTTTAGCCCACCATGTTTTCCCTCTTGTAGCTGAGGACCAGTGCAGGTGAGGTGTGTTTTCCAGGTGGGAAGAGAGACCCGGATGACCGTGATGACGTGGCCACGGCCCTGAGAGAGGCGGAGGAGGAAATAGGTCTTAAACCTGATGATGTTCAGGTTGTCTGCACATTGTTCCCAATCATCAATAAGGTAGATCAGAAAATACATGCCTTCTCAGACTGTCAGCTGCTTTGAGCCCATCTTTTCATCACATCATATCCTCTTCATTTTAAACAGAGAGGCCTGTTGGTGACCCCGGTTGTTGGTTTCATAGAGGAGACATTTAGCCCCACTCCAAACTCAGCTGAAGTCAGTGCTGTGTTCACAGTCCCTCTGGACTTCTTCACCATCGAGAAGGACCACTACGCTGCTCATGGTGCTGCTGGAATGACGGTGCCTCTGCACTCATTTCATTTCATGGACCCAGAATCTGGAAGCCGGTACCACATCTGGGGGCTGACCGCTATGCTGGCAATATTAGTAGCCGCTCTTGCTCTGAGGAAGAAACCAGAGTTTGACGTTGGTTTTGACATTGAGGACCCACTATCTTCCTTTCAACAGATTCTGCATGCAAGACTTAGTAAACTATGATCACTTCCTCATGTGATGTATTCGCGGCAACACAAATATCTGTAGTCTGTAATACCATGTAAAACTTTTCATTTCTTTTGTAAAGATTAATACAAAACTTATTTACACTACTTTGACCACTGTTAAGCCTCTCTTGAGCCTCATAAGAGACATGAATTTTGAGGAAAGGGGGGAGAAGAAACACAAGACATTTAGATTTTTATTAACTCATTTAATGTAGCAGCAGGATTACAGATATAAACAGAAGAGTATACAAATGTCCAGACAAAGGCAAAGTACATGTTAATAATAGTTCAGATGTATAACACGCCGGGGTTGACCTTTATCCCTACTGCAGGGTCTTAAGGCTAGATACTAAAGCTCAAGCTACACAAAACTGATACAACAGAACTGTTTGGAGGATGTGAAATAGAAAGCGAACTAGGAAAAGTGAGCAAACTGATAACACACAAGATACAGCTCACACTATTGGCAATTAACAGTTAATTTATCATGGTTGCCCCTTTTGATCAAGCACTTCACAGCAACAATAATGTTGACAAGCACATCAACACAAGAAAGTTCTCCATAAAACAATCGACACTGTCTCGTCCCTTTTACCTCATATGTACAAATCTCATGAGGCATGAAAAACATCTTCAGTAGAAAACTACAAATAAGGTGGCAATTCACTGGTGAAGTTGCACAACATGTTGAGAGTAATCACTGATATCCTGCTATGGGTTGAGAAAACATGAACACTGAAATATAAATCGGTATGAGTCACACTTGTGTTGAGGAATCTAAATCAAATTGCTGCAATGTGTCCTGATGATCCTACAGAATAAAAAGGACAAGGAGCAATGACACAAAAGGGACACCAGTAAACACAGCAGAGCAACGGTTAAGTTATCAAGGCACACAAAGTTCTGTTGAAAGCATCACAATTGAAATTCAAGAGACCCCTGCAGTATATTTCACATTTAAATATACATGGATATTCATTTACATGACTGAAGGACAAAAACGATATTATGCAAAGATTTGTGTGCTCTTTGCCACCATTAAATCAATATTTAACACGGGTTTATTTTTCCTCCCAGGTGGAAGAGGCTATTCAAAGAGTCGGACTGAGCATACAGGATCATGTAAAAATGAGGGCTGGACATGAATTCACATCACAATCCAAAAAAAAAAGAAAGAAAAGTTGACAAATGTACAGAGACACAAATGTCAGCTGGTGCCACCCCACCCCACCCATCCGCCTCAAAATATATGATCTCTAAAACTGGAATTGGTCCGATGTTAGATGTAGATCAAGCTGTGTCCACACCATGAGGTAAAATTTACATTCATGAAACTGAAGTCACAGGTTGGCTTTCTGTGTCGGTATGGCTTTGAGAGGCATAACTGTTCTTCACTTCTTCCACATCACCATGTGCTCTTTATTCTCCCCTAACCAAGAGGAGCGGAATGCTTGGAAATGTCACGACTGCTGATCTACAGTTAATGGATGAGTCAAAGTGCCATTTGAGATGCACAACATAAAAAAAGACATACAAGAAGGCTAGTCCACTCATTATGTTGTACAGTTTGGGTAGATTTAATATCATATAGATATAGTTAAGTTCTGTTTGATGTCCCACTCGGATAATATTTTTTAAATTTCGGTTATACACTTCACAGTAAACCTGCGCTTCGTCTCAAGAAAGAAAAAAAAAAGAAGAAAAAGACACCAACATGATATTTTCTGTGCCATGAGCATAAACCAAAAAGCTTATTTTTTACAAAAATACTCTACATTTTGATACATGGATACAAAATTCTAAAAAAGATAAGTTACTTTAAAATGGATCACTAATAGCTGCAGGACAAGAGTATGCCTATGAAAATGTAAACAAATGCATTCATGAGCAATGCTATTCTAAAATTTGAATTATTCTCAAAAAATTGTCTTTTTTAGATAATACCAAATTGGCTACTGTTGGATATGGAAAGGAAAGCAGTCATTCTGCTTTAAAACAAAAACAAAAAAAAGTAAAAATTTGGTGGAAATGTTAATGAGATAAACTGATCCATGAAACAAAGTACCACTACATGTCTTTTATAAATCTTGTAAAACAGCAAGATGAATTGCTTTCCATGTGAGAGCTGCATAATTTAGTACAAATGAGTAAACATTATGAGGGCATTTGCAAGGACAAGTACGAGACATATGGCGACAATCACAACAGGGGCTTTGGTATGCCTGGGTGCACTCCAGTCTGACCCCAAAACAAACGGCCAGCTCTGTAGACTCAACTTTGCTGCAAAATAAACAAGCGATGCCAGTGCCGTTAGTAGTTTAAATCCTTACGTTCTAACGTTACAACAGAAGTACCCATCACTCCTGTACATAGCACCATGGATGGCATCAAATGCCTGCCTTTATATGTAACAGATTCAACTGATGTGTGAACCCATGTTCACAACAAAAAAGAGACAAGTACTGGATGCCAACTTCATCTGGTGCCAACCTGCACATGCTACCAACGCTGAGACAAAAACTTAAAACAAGACCAGGTAAAACAGTCCCCAGTGATGGACTGAACACGAATCAGTACACCATAAAAAGTTATGAAAATCCTTCATTTCAATGCACAAACTAAATAAGTATTTTAGATGTCTCATCAATGTGTGAAAGACAAAATGCCTACTTACCACTCAAACACCGAGAAATGACTTTTGCTTTAGTAGGAATGGCTGCTTTTGGACAGACTTGACTGGACCACTGGGACTGAATACAAGGAGGGATTCAACAGTGCGCTGACATTCTATACAAAGTCTTGACCTCAAAAATATTCTGACATGAGAAAATGTAAAAATGCTCGGATAAGATGTATTTAACATTACAAATATGACTGCTTTTTTTTGTTTTTTTTCTCTTTTTCTTCTGTTGTATTTTAATTGGACGTTTCAGAGTACAAATTCAGCTAGTTCATTACAGAGCTGTGGACGGATATAAGGAGTAGCAGGTTACACAAAAGAGGTTATTAAAGTGCTTGAGATAAAATGTTTATAAAACCACACAATACTCCATTTTCACAAGTGGAAAGTTTCTTTCTATCCACATATAATTGGTAAAGGTTACCAACTTCTTTAAAATTAAAAAAAAAAAAGAAATGCACACACTACACAACTCAATGCTATTTAAAATGTTTTACCAAGATAGCTTCAGCAAACCCAGTGGAGAGGCCTAGACGTGAAAACACTGGGAGGTGCTAAAACAAAGGCTGAGTCACTTTTTTTCTCTTTTTTCTTCTTCAAACCAGGCTAAACCTCATTTGGGAGTGTGTAATATTCTCTCCTCATCCTGCATTTGGGGCAATCTCTTGCAACAACTGATTATCCTGATATCGCATGTTGGTTAGCAGTTTCCTTATATTTTTGGAGGAGTGGAGCTGATAGCATTGTTTAACTATCATCCCTCTTCAAGCGCTGACTCCAGTCATACCAGCAAACAATCTCCAATACATCCCCTACATTATTCTACAAAGAATTATATTTTAGTAATCTGTACTCTTAGAGTAGATTTTACAGAAGCTGTTGATGTGCAAACACAAGGTTTGATTAATTGCCAAACTTGGAATATTTCTCCTTGGCAAAAGAAATGTGTATCAAGCGATTTCAATGCCAGAGAATCTCCTCTTTCAACCGTTACTTTACATTATAAAACAACTTGCAGCGTTCGCTTCTAGAAGCGAAATGAAAGCTTGCAGTTTACACACTCGCAAAATGAGATTCAGTCCATTTCTGACACTTCTGTGCAATCTGATATTTACTCCGTAACTTTTTTTTCTAAATCGCCTATGTCCGCTCTTACAAACTATTCTGCATCAAGTTTTTCCTGTTGCTGACATTCTTTATTCCTTTCCAGTTTCTCCACCAAACCTGGTAGGCTTTTAATCGTCACCATCTCGTAGGCCCACATTATTAAAACACTCTTGACAATAAAACACTGCATTTTTTTAGACTAATGGATAAAAGCAGTTATTACAGGCCTCTCTGATCCCGCAAGAGGGGTAATAACAAAGGTGGATTCATCAATTTAAGAGCAATGGATGGAGGTTTTAATCAATGATAAATATATTATAAAATAATATTTCATGAACTTATAATTTGGATTTTGAGTAAAAGTGAATTTCATTCTCATCTATTCTAGATTTTCTATGTTTTGTGGTATTGGCACAAAAACCAACACTCCACCCTTCTGACTTTTTTTTTTTTTTCCCCAGGAAGGATAACTTTCAGCTACATATCACTCCATCTCCCCTCAGTGCCACATGGTACAACTATTTCTTACTGCTTTTGCAGACTTTCTAGTAGGTCCTCAATTTTATCCATGCTAGATGTTGCAGATATGGATGCCTGCAACTGATTCTGTATCTGCGTCTGTATACTGGTCTGCATCGGAGTTTGCAGGCTTGTTTCTATGGATGCCTGTAAACTGGACTGTAGCGCTGTTGGCGTGTTAGACTGCATTGCATTCTCTAGGCTGGTTTGCATTTGTGCCTGAAGTGTATTCTGCAAGTTGCCGTGCATGGTGGAGGCAGCTTGGGCCATGGGCCGATCCAGCAGAGGCTGCATGTGACTAGAGTTCTGGGCCTGGTTCGGGGCTGGCATGGTGGGTCCAGAAGAAGTGAGCAGCTGAGATGACTCTGGGAGGAAGGAAAAAAAAGAAAAAATCATTGTTTTAAGTAAAGAACTAGACTAAAAAAAAAGACTGTGCCATGAGAGCAATTCAGGAGGCACCTGCAAATCAATGAGTACAACATAGAAGCAACAAAGGTTTAAAAAAAGAAAAAAGAATGCTGCTGAAAACTTACAACGTGAATGAGGCTAAAATCCTCTTACCGTTCTGGATGCCAAAAACAAACAGATTGGCCTGTCCTTGTGGAGCCACACTGCCACCCACTGTTGTCTGGAAAAGCTGCTCTGGGGGCTGCTGACCAGGATTGGCAACCACACCCACACCACCCTGGACCACAAAGATGGTTGCAGTAGGAGCTTGAGTCTGGTTGTTCAACTCTTGTGAGCCAACGGTGCTCTGCAAGCTGGACAGGGACGTCTGTGGTATGAACAGCTTCACAGGTTGACTTCCTGGGACTTGGCTGGAGCTTGGGGTCACTTGCATTGGTTGCTGTTCCTGGAATATAGCCTGCTGTTGATTCTCAGTAGATGTTGAGTTGCTCCCTGATGAGCTCTGGTCTTGGAAGGACATGGGCTCTGCCGAGTCTGTCGGGGAGATTCCAACGCCAATGCCTCCCATGGAGGGAGGACCTGGGGTCTGCGTGCTGAAGAGAATAGCCTGCGGGTTAAGATCTGTGGTGCAGAGAAGAAGACCTGTTTGTTGGGACTGTGAGATTTGGGTCTGGGGAACGGGGTTTGTCTGAGAGTGGTTTGGGATTGTTTGGAATAAAGAGCCCTGCTGGCCCATCGGAAGCTGTTGTGGCTGCTGTTGGTTCTGCTGTTGAGACTGCTGCTGCTCCATTGGGGTGCTCTGTTGCTGCATCTGGGAAAGCTGACCTTGTGGTTGGCTCTGAAACATCGAAACCGGTTGAGGCTGGCTGTTAGATGTTTCCATGGAAGAGATGAATGCCAACTGCTGCTGCTGCTGGGGCTGCGGGTTAGGGGACAAGTATAGGGTGGACCCTGTGGACTGCTGCTCTGAGCCGAGGCCGCCACCTGTGAGGACACCGAGCGTATTTTGGAGCAAAGCAGCCTGGACCTGCTGTTGGGAGCTCTGGGTCTCAGCCAGGGGTCTGGGGGATTGAAATAGTTGTTGTGGAGGAGACGTGTGGGATGGAGGCTGTGTTGGGAAGCTGGTCTGGATGGTAAGCAGCTCCCCAGCCTGTTGCAGGAGGGAAACTGGCTGCTGTGCTTGGGCAGAGGAATGGATCTGGGGCTGGAGCAACTCGGCTTGTAAGCGCTGCTGCAAATTCTCTAAGACCTGCTGCTCTTGCAGTTGTTGCTGTTGTAAGCTGTTCGATGCTTGATTTTGCTGCTGCTGTTGCTGCTGTTGTAGCTGATGCTGTTGTAAATTGCTTAGCATTTGATTTTGTTGTTGCTGATCCTGAAGCTGAATATTGTTAAGGACTTGCTGCTGTTGATTTTGTTGAAGCTGTTGTTGCTGCTGTTGAATATTCTCCATGATTTGCTGTTGCTGGATCTGCTGTTGGTCTTGGGGCTGTAGTAGAAGTTGTTGTTGGATCTGCATACTGTTGAGGACTTGCTGCTGCTGCTGTTGCTGCTGTTGAAGGTTTTCAAGGATTTGTTGTTGTTGCAGTTGTTGATGTTGAAACTGCTGCTGTATTTGTTGTTGCTGCTGCTGTTGTATCTGCAGCTGCTGCTGTGCTGATAGCGAATTATCTGTGGTTCCCAACCTCAGACTGTTCATGTTCTCCTGGACATGCTGTTGGAGGGATTCTGCAGAGGGTGTGGGGCTATAAAGCACAGAGTTCAGCTGCTGCTGGGCTACAGCTGCCTCCAGCACCTGCTGGAAAGTAGTGTTACTTCCAGCCTGTAGCTCTCTCACAGCCCTCTCGAGTTGGGCGACCCCTTCCTGGGGAAACAGGGTAACCTGTGATTGCTGAGGCTGTGGCTGAGAAGGAGCTGCCATTTGAGGCATGGCTACAACCACAATCCTTCCACTATTATCAGAACTCTCAGGAGATAAGCTTTCCTGAGGGTCTCGGAGGAACTGCTGAGGGACGTCGGGTGTTACTGGGGGGATTGTGGTATCTCCTGACACTGGGAAGGAGCTTGAGGAACCAATGTCTTGCTTTTGTATAGTGCCAAGTGACTCCAGGCCAGGGAAGACGGAGGGTGCTTGGGGAAGCTCCACATCTTCAGGCTGTAGGGGCATTGGGCTCTGAAAGGACTCTCCTGCTGGATGTGGACTAGAGCTGAGCTCCAGGGTCTGCTGCACTGAGATGAGTGGGTCAGGGGAGGGCTAAGAGAAGAGAGAAAGCAAAGCTGTTACCACCTGCATTTTTTATGAACATATACACATTTCTCTTATTTGAAAGCAAACTAATCTTACTTTGAAGACATCTGCAAGTTGTGGATTGCTTGAAACCTCCATGGGTGTGTCCTCTTGCCGTTTGGAAGGTTGGCCAGAGCAATCAGGTTGCTCAGAGGACATAGATTTCATCTGACCATCAAATATACAGGTTTTGACGAGGGGCGGTCCTTCGGTTTTTATTGCCCGGACACTTGACTCATCAGCTGAGGTTAAGAGTATAAACACAAAAGTTGTGAATGCGTTAGAGGACATAGCTAAGGTCTTTACATATAGCTTGATATATGGGACAATACTAGACAGCCTGTATTAGGCATGATTAGCTTGTTAAGTGTGGGAGCTGAGAGCCACCTGACAGTGGAGGGTTGTTTACCTCCGCAGATAAACATGGAAAGTGTTATTCCGTTTATGAGAGTAGACTACCAAAACACACACATCCACACCAAACCAAAATCAGCAGGTGCTGAGCCAAAGACTCAAAAACTGTAAGGAAAAATTAAAAAGACAACTCACAAACTGGCTTTACTTGTGTCTAATTAATCGCACCATGGTGATGTTTCGGGTACAACAGCTTCGTTTATACCATGGCCAAGCACCAATATATTTCTATATTTATCCAACTAAAGTGGCAGCTGTTTGATCTCTCACACACATTATGGTTAACCTAGATCTTGCTGTCCTGTTTTAAACAACTAGAGTTCATAAACATTCATTGCGCCCACCCCCCCAAAAGCTGTAGTCTCAGGCCAAAAATATTCCCTTTGAATAATGTTACTTGGTTCCACATTTAAGTAATCTTTCCCCCTTCTAACTTCAACTGGCATATCTGCTGAAGTATGGTCCATAGATATTTATGTGGTTCTCAGTTAACCATTTCGGCAAATTTAAACTACTGTGAACCCATTTCATCGTGAAGCATTACATGTGCATGGCTGTAACAATGTCTGGAGCACACTTTGGGTCTTAAAGGATACCATGAAAGACGAAAACTGTAAGCATGCCAACTTCTATGCTTGAGCTAGTTGTTGTACCTGAGTCAGGAGTGTAGATGAAGGGCTGGGCGTCATGTGATCTACCAGCATTGGTCATCACAAAGATTCCCACAGACACAGGAGAAGTGATAGACTGATTGTGGAACGGAGGGACTGTCACTATTAGATGATTCTGGAAAACATTAAAGATGATATGAACTGCTGGTAGGCAGGCCTGACAGTAAAGTTTATTTTAGCAAAAGAAAAACGAAAGGGACACATATTGGCTTGCTTTTACATGTACCTGATGGAAAAGGTCCATGTCAATCTTTGCCTCAGCTTGCCAAGAGTTATCATCTGCAAAATTAGCAGAAAATATTTTTTACTCTACCCTCCATCAGACATTTACATGCAGAAACCTACACAAATGGCAAGGGAATACAAAGACAATACTAAAGCGTCCACAGCACCTGCAATGTTCTCCTGAAAAATAACTTTGGTTCCTTTGAGGAAATTTTTTCCGATTATAAAAACCTCCTCTCCTCCTCTCACTGAGCAATTGTGAAGACTCTTCTTCAGGATCTCTGGCACTCCGGCTGGCTGAGCTGGATAGTAACAGAGTGAAAGGATAAAAACTCAGTCGGCATGTATTGTCTGACTGAACCAAAGTTCTCTGGTCCTCATGTTAAATGCTTTGTTGCATAAAAGCTAAACACCAAAAATGATTTAAAAACACACATTTACAATTATTCACCTCAAAAAGTAAATTTTCTGTAAACATGTTTGTATAACTTACTGCAGAGGATGGGTGATGAAGGGACCTGTAAAGTTAGCATTGATCCATCAGATTGAGGGATGTTGACTCTGAAGGCCAGCCTGGCACGTGTACTCTTCTTTTTGGATCCTGCCACACCAATACGAGCCTCAACATCTGCATTACGCAGCTTCAAAATGCCAACGCAGTCCACCCTGCAGAAACAAAGGAAGTGGCAAATAAACATAGGATCTTAATCATTAGCAGTGTAAATATTAACCATTTAGTTAAACATTATAAAATCCAATCTTACGCAAGTGTCATGTCACTGCTGGGCTCCAGAGGGATCTCTATAACCGTGGTGCCCTCTATGTCCACCTCCTTGCAGGCAGTGGTGTTGCGTCCAGTCACTCTACATGCCTGGTAGAAACCATGAGGCTTCACCCTGCCTGCATCATTTGCAACAAAAACCTGAAGCAGGACTGATTCACTAACACCTTCCAACTGTGGAGAAAAGAAAATCATATATGATACAATCATATTATGGAAATACTGAGCAGATCCAACAAGACAGTAAAGATTTATAAATTAATATTAGGCAGGAACTTTCACCTCCTAAATCAGATCAACAAACAGTTACAATTCCAAAATTTGTTTATTTGTTAAAAACATTTTAAACAATTACATATCTTCTTCTGTTAGATGAAGTGTTAAATTGCTCAGATTAAATGTGCTCATGGATAGTGGCTAGAATGAATTTTTTTCATATCAGACATTATATTCTCTGTTTAAGACATAGGTGGTGGCCCTTGTGGTCAAACCTTGATGGTTGGGAATCCCTGTTGTGTTCTATCTTTTACAGAACCTCTGCTGCCCTCAGTCAGGTAGCGAGCTCTGTGCTGGGTTTCTGGCTGCACCAAGATTTTTAGATCCTTCCCATCACTTCGTTGCGGGAACTGAGCAGACAATGACCCACCTTTTACTGCCGTCCCTGACTCAAGAGGGCTGCAGGGCAATAAAAAAATTATTATGGAATTAGAAATTTGAACATCAAATTACCACAGACAAAATTACTTTTGATTTTATTCCTGCAAATATGATCAAAAGTATCTCAGCCTACATGACAGAATAAACTTTGGACAAAGGTCACCTCACCTGGCCATGGGGCTAGTTTTGTCTGTGCCCAGTTGGGATAGGACATAATGAGGAGCCTTGGCGCTGTCAGCATCGAACACATCCATGCTGTCCTCTGGAGGAGCTGGCTTAGGGCCAGGCCGCTGACGAGGAGTGCGTTTTCTAGACTTGCGTGGCACCTCTGTGTTGTCATTGTAGGAGATGGAGCTGATTAAGCTGAAGTTGGAGACGGAATCATCAGCCCACATACTACTGCTGTGCTCAGAGTCTGGACCTGGTGCACCAGATATGGGAGGTTCCTCTTGGCAAGACATTTGGCTGTCGTCAAACAGGTCCTCGGGCGGAGGAGATATGCTCAATACAGGCCTTCGTTTTGATGGGGTGTTCTGAAGCTGCTGCACACCTAGCCCTGACAACACTCCTGTCCCTATGTCCCCTGCTGTGTTGTTTGCTCCACTGTTGGCTCTGCTGGGGGCAGATCCCGCAGCCTCCATACCTTGCATCTCTGAAGCTCCAGCTCCATCCCCTCCGGCGGAGTGGAGATGCTGGGCAACCGTGAGATGGTCTGAGGATGAGGTAGAGGGGCCACTGGATGGAACTCCCATGGACAGGGAAGAGGAAGCCGAAGGGCTGGAGGTGGAAGAGGTGGCATCTGTAGTAGTATATACAAATAAAGTTAGAATAGATGTTCAGCACAGAGCAGGCTAGCAGTCCCATTCAAGCAGCTGAATTTGTGCATGATTTGTATTGATTTCCCCTCTTCCCAACTCTAATTTCAATAGACTGTTGTGAGTTATATGCTCTCACTGTGCATGCGAGAGCAGTCAAGCATTGATCAAATGAACTGAAGTTAAAGTTGAGAAGGGTACTATAGGTCCCACAAAGTTTTGATTCCTACAAAACCTCTCAATTAAAAATCAATGTGACAAAACTGACATGCTTTGTTTACAAAAACAAAAGCAAGCTATAAATTGTTACATACACATTGCCAGAAAGAAACACCACAAAATCTGGTCAAACTTTCTTGTACAGCCAAATTTGCAAGCTGATAATGTGGCGCCAAATTAAATTTGCCAGGGTTACATTACAGTTTTTTGCAATGTGCATTCAGTAGAAAACAGTAGTTTGCGCATGCCAATTGGAAGATTTGGTTGGGACTGAGCGTAGCCATGGAGACAGAATAAACAAGCCTCTGACCTATGGAGCAGTGAACTGCAGACCATTTTATATGCAGACACTCCCTGCCTCAGAGGGAACTTCCTGCAATAAAAACGAGACAGCCAATGAGCAACAAGAGAGCTGATCATTCAAGACTCAACTTCAGTCAATCAGTAAATTGGATGAGTTAATATACTGAAGGAGTAACTTTTGAAGTTTATCATTTATAGACACTTAAAAGCATGTTTATTAGGATAATGAAGACCTGAAGGTCATTACAGTAGTCCTGCTTTTGATCAGCACTGATTAGGGCCGGCTAGGTCAGACAGGACAGTGAAAAGGTGGCGTTAACAAAAGCGCTCCCTTCAACATGACTGCTGACCAGTTAGTTTGCTCCTTAAAAGGAGAATTATTCATAGTTATAGCTGATGTGTGCTGTCCTAAACCATGATCTAAGATCAGACCATATCTATTTTTGTTCGCCAATAGATTTAAAAAAGAAAAGACAAAAGAAAACAATCAAATGGTTGCTAAGGGCAACTTCACAGTTTCATTAAGAAACAGAACATTTGTTATTACTTTAACAGTAACCTGCTTATGAGCATGGCAGTTAATTATTCATTTAACTGCAAAGGTGCCTACCATTTTACGAGTGTATATTGGACAAGGTGAACATAAAACGTACATTAAGGTTTTACTATTTCTGCTAAAAGGCATTTCAGCCATTCAAAAGTCATATTCTACTTTAATTACACTGTAAGAGACATTGCTGTTAGAAAGAGAGCCCATGTTTTCAAAGAGGTTCAGTGAAATAAAGAAGTGCATCATACTGAGAAAAATTACATAACAAAAATGCATTAGCAGAATCTGGAACACAATATAAACTAAAGTAATAAAACAAGGGAAGACTGAGATGTCAGCTTAAGCCAAAGGACAGTATTTGGATAAGCAGTACTAGCAACACTGCATCTCTAAAGCAAGATCACTATCATGTTTTTCTTAACTGCCTAAAAAGCCAGGTGCCAAAACACCCTAAGCACAAGCATCAAAAAGTGCAGCTCAAAATAAAGAAAGAAAGAATGAAATGATAAAGGACAAGCTATCTGGTATGTTGGCATGCTGTTAATGCAAACTGAGCATTTCTTGCTGTTATTCACAAAAAAGGAGAGTATATAACTTCTTTTTTTTACATTGTAGCTAAAGCATATTAAATTTTAGTCACTTCCACTAGCATAGAACAGAATAGTAAACAAAATTAAATTTGTTCATGATTTATCTATTAGTTATATATTTGCCATGAATAAATTGACCTATTTTACTTTTGGTTTTAAACAGGAAACTGGTTGGGTGACAAACTACAGACACTGATGGTATTTTGGGTAAGTATTAAAACCCCAACACAGTGCATGGTAGCAATAATTCATCCCATAACCTAATGTACCATTTGGTTTGTTTCATAAAACCACAATAAAAGCTGCTGAGAAAAGGTCAGGCACTTAAAAAAAAAAAGATTGAATGAAGCATCTGTCTGTCAAAGGTGCAATCAAAATTCAACCAATTAGACAAATGAAATGGAACCACTTTATTGTCGTGACACCTAAAACTCATCCATAGCTACCAGTATAGGATGCTGACTAATTGGATTTGATGGATTTTGGCCACAAACAGAGAGCTTGGAACCTTGAAAGATGCATTTTCTTAGAATTGTAAACTTGTGAATCTAATGAGAATCCAGCTGCCTTATGGGATAACAATGTCCCTCCTGCTGCCAAGATTATAAAATTTCATTCATGAATTTAATTTAAACCTGAAAGTAGTTACAACATTCAAGTGATTTAAATGACAATTCTACTGATGACCAGTGACCACTGGGGAAAAAGGTCCAAAACACCTCTGGCCCGGTAAAACTCACATTAAAAAAACATCAGTGTATCTCAAGAAATACAGGACTGATGAGATTTAGTTAGTGGCTGCTTCAACTTAACGTACCATATATGTCTATGATGCTAAATGTTGGCACAAACGGTGTCAAAAAGGCCGAAAGGCAGGACCTTATGATGAATAAAAATAGAACACTGCAACAGATAAGTTTAACTATAACCCTGACTGACAAAAAAAAACCATGACACTTCCAAAACATATTCAAAGTTGACTGACATCTAGCTGTAAAATCAGATTTTACTCTCTGCCTCCACCATTAAAAAAACCGTGCCACTATAGTCTAATAGCACATTGAAGTATTAAATATATCCACATGAAACATTATAACCACGTACTGTCATGCCAGCACAATCAACACAAATACAAACACTATCTAACAGAATCTTATTAAGTCATAAACATTGCCACAGAAACTAAAAAGGGTGAAGTTGCCCCAAGACACTCAACTCAACGTTCCCTT
Source organism: Atherina boyeri (assembly GCA_029874935.1). Lineage (NCBI taxonomy): Eukaryota > Metazoa > Chordata > Actinopteri > Atheriniformes > Atherinidae > Atherina > Atherina boyeri. The sequence continues at coordinate 2,365 of JAPMNP010656507.1, read as the reverse complement.
CTCTCTCCCTTATATTTTGCCCCCGTTGACTTGGGGAATAGCTTTTTTGTTGTTTGTTTTTAAACAGGGAAACTGATCCCAGATCATGGTTTTCGTAGGCTGTACAGGTAGCTCACCTGAGGCCAAGGCTGCAGAGGGGGGAGGTCCCGCCTCTCCCCCACTCTTCTGACTCATGGTGGGTGGGTCTGTCTGGGTGGACGACGGCTGGAGCTGGAGTTCTTTGGGAAGGAGGTCATATACCGACTCTGCCATAAAGGGTGAGCAGGAAACGATACATTAGTTTCTGAAAAACATAAATCATACTGTTTATTAAAAAAAACAAAAACAAAAAACATGCCATTTTCAATTTTAGAAATGTCTTCATAGAGGTCCGGATATCTCTCTTGCCAAAAAATAAAGATGGCAACTATAGTTAGCCTTTAAGACCATGTTTGCCGTTTTTATTCCTTTAAAGAACAAAACAAGATCTGCCTCCGTTAGTTAGCACACAATGCTGGTTTCACAATTAAAAGCCAAAGGAAACGTCATACTACCCCGGTAAACATAGGACATTAAGTTGTCCAAAAGGCAGCTTTTATCACAAGCTTGAAATAAAGCTACCACTAATGTAATCTTTGTGGGAATAACAAAACTCCCTCTATCTCTCATTCAAACTGGTTGTGTCCCTTATTGTCTTTTTTTCTCTTTCTTTTTTTTTTAAATGCAGGGAAAGGTAATTCTGGAATAGAAATTCTGCAGCCAACCATAATGTAACTCAGACTTTATGACAAACTAAATTTGTGCCCCATGTGGTTTGGTGTAATAAAACCTTAAGAGACATTATTATATTTGCTGGTAATACGATTCCTTGTAGAAATATCAAACCACTGAGGCAATACGGGAATAAATCACATTTGATGGCAGATAAACACATCAGCAGGTAGTCTGGTTGCTAAGAAACAGGCACCTATCAACACCCCGACATGGATATTTCAGCTGTGCAGTGGTAGCAACACAGCATGTGTAGTAGTCATTTGACACTTGGTATCAACAGAATGATGAAGCTGACAGGACACATGATCTTGCACTTTTGTGACGTAAACCATGTGGTTGAGGGAACGACAACGCATCACAGTTCACGCAGCTCGCTACACAGTAATCCATTCTGACACAGACTGGAAGAGAGACAGAAAAAAAGAAGCTTTGGCATGGGAGCTAGCATGGCACATTATGTTGCTTCTTCATAGGTTATTAGGCTTGCTACAGTAGGTAGTGGTACATTATAATCCCCACTATACCCCTCCATCTTTCTCTGTCGTCCATGGCGTGAAGAAAGTGGGTCTTTGTTGCTGAATGTATTAGAGACCGACTGGCAACACAACATGACCTCAGTTCCAACTAAAACCCTTTTCTCACAGGAGTTGTGTGTATGATGCCAGCCTACTGATGGCATGTTAAAATCAGCAAGAGACCCATTTGTACAGCAGCAGATGAATGAACAAATATTGTCATTGTTCATAGACTTGCACGACATTTGGAAGAGCAGAAACATGACACACTCCCTCCAAAGAAAGATACTGCATGAGAAATATCAGCAGTGACTGTTCATCCTGTGATCCAGGTTGAGATGGTCACAGTCAGGGTGGATGACATGGTATGACCTGATCAAAGTGATGTCAGTGGGTTAAAGTGTGTTACTGTGCATGTTGACAAATGCAGTACAACCAGAGAAAATAAGATCTAATTTTTTTTTAATCAATCAATTTATCCAAATTTTCACCGGAGACAAAATTTAAAACCTATTCAGTTAGGGTTTTAAACTGAAAAAAATCCTCATACATAAATGCATACATCAATCATGCATACGTGATTTGCAAAAAGGGTTACAAGAAAGAAGCATTTTATAGTGTCTTTAGAGAAATTGAAGTTCAGTTCATGATGTGTTCATTTTGGGTAACACTGAGTCATTCTGTCAGTTAGGCTACATGCTATATTGTGAGGAGCCATCTTTATCAGAACAGTGACTTGTAAAACCCACTGTCTGCAGATGACTTAATGAAGGGAACATAAAGCTTAATGTTCTTGATTTATGATTGGTCTACTTAATAAATTTGGACAAAAGAGACTGGATTCTGTAGGTATTTTGACAACACTGGCTTGCTATTAGCAGATCTTGCACCAACTTACTGATTTTATATTATTATTGTTATATATATATATATGGTGGCGCCCCCTGTAGTTATGGGTGGACTGGCTCCTGGTGTGGACGGATCCCTGAGATATCGTTTCCTCACAGCAGCGTCAAGCCAGGTGTTCTTTCATATTTTTAGACTTATTTTAGAGTTAAGAGACAGAAACAAGGGGTTAGAGTTCATGTTTTGGGGGA
>JAPMNP010656497.1:0-13413 GCA_029874935.1 Atherina boyeri | reverse complement strand
AACAGAATTTGGCACATTCTCATCGACGTTGACAATGTAAATGTGAGTTTCCACAGATACTGTCAACAGCAGCTTGTTTTGATAAAACAAGTGGATGCATTTGCCCTCACATTGTTGTCATAACGAGGTACGGGAGAATGCGGTGGCATTTTATCTGCATCATTTGAGCTCACTTGTTTACTATTTTGGGATGTAAACTATATTGCGCCCTTGTTGCAGCCATTGTATAATTTATTTTCAGATCATTATTTGTATACCTAAAAGACCGAACAAAAATGTAAATTTTCTAGCTTTATTTGACTGGCTGCTGCTGTATTAAAGGATAAAAAGGATATAGTTTGGTTTAGAATGGTGGGGGGTGTAAACATCTGGGCCAGATGCAGATCCCCTTTACCTCCCCCCACTCTATAACTCCCACAACAGATAATACTGTAGTGAAGCTCACCACTTTTACAATAACAACTGTCCTTTAAAAGCGAGAGTTGTTAAACTGCGGACAGTCTCTGACGTCTGTTTCCATTCATACACCAAATTTTAAGTGCTGTCTGGAGGTGTGTCTGCATTCATGAATCAGTCNATGCACATTAACGAGGACACATCGGCAGTGTTCCTGTGTACGTAAGCAGTCTATTTTGAACATGGTGTAAGTGTGACAAGGCATGCTGTATGTGCACCCTGAGACTTTAGAGGAAATAAATCACATACGCTAAGAGCAGACTGTGAAGTCCATGCTAGTCCTATTAGCATTCTCTTTAGACGTCACCTTGAAGGCGTTGCAGAGACGTGGTAGATTTCTAATGTAAAGGAAACTTGGAAAAAGACCCATTTTCTTCTGAATGTCTGCCCTTGTCCTGATGAAGTCGGTGCATAGCAGGAGGCACAAACCTGATGTTTAACAGATTAAAGCAAATGATCCGCTTGTTGAAAGACACAAAAAATGTCAGTAAAAGGTGGGAGAAACTCAAGTGCCAGAAAACATTCCCAACTGTTTGTTTTTGTGTTAAGAGTCTCCCCTAACCTCTTCACCCTGCACCCCTATCCCGAGCTGTTCTCCAGGGCCTTGTTGTTGTCCATTTGTCTCCGTCTTGCAATTGACAGGAAGAGCTGACAGTGAAACTGGAGAGTAAACAGAAACCCCAGCAGGGAGTAATCACATCTCCCAAAGTAACCCTGAGAGGAATTTTCCACTCGATACTCCAATTTTTGTCATTCACATCAAATCAAATCAGATTTAACATGATTACCCGAAGAGGAAAGATGATCTAATCAGATGTGCAAAAAAATATTTAAAAACTTTTTAAAAAGTCCCCAGAGACAATGTTTCTATAAAGCAGAGCATTGTCTGTCCTGAATGATGCGTGCTTTTGCTCTGTTAACTGCTAACTTCTTTCAATCTGCCAATTTCTGCTAAATGAGGAAGTGTGATATGTGATATTTAGAGCTGTTAAGCATTTATACTGCCACACCAGCCATCTGTAATACATATCCGAGTCAAGCACTGAGATTTGTACACTGATTTTAAAAAGTCTACTGGTTGACTTTTCATTTACTGAGAAGTTTTCTGCAGAATCTTGCCTAAAAGTAATTTTAAAGTCCCTAAATTCATGTTATTCTGCATCCATCATGAAGGTGTTTTCCAGAAGATCAAAATCCGAAGAATTTCTCCATACATTTACAGCTTGCTGTACATGTTAGAACACCGGAAGAACCAGAGGATGTAATCTTCTTTATGTCTGCATGCATGCTGTATGTGTGGACACATGTTAATGTTGGTTTTTGTTTGTTTTTTTAAGGGAATGTAGGAAACAGACTTGAGTATCCGGCTATTTTTGCCCTGCCTTGATAAGAGAAGGTGTTTCCTTTGCTGCCTGCACGACTCCTTAGGGTCCATTGTCTGGAAACAGTGGAGATTTATTATTGGAGAGGGTATAATTAGGGTCCCTTGCCTGTCTGGCGGGGGGGTCGCTTTGGGCGAAAGGAGAAAAAGGGGACGGAAATGGGGCTGAGGGGGCAGTCTTCAGCAGGATGGGTATACTGTAAACTGGGGGATGGGTTTGCATGTGTTTGTTTGGAGGGGTGATACAAAAGATCTGGGTTAGATGTGAAAACCCTCCTGCTGTTCCAGCTGGACTTGGACTAACGCCACTGTCTGTCGATCTCGCTGTGACATCATCGCAGCATCCTGTGTGGTACGCAGGCATTCCCAGAGTCCCCGCCCCTTCAGAAAACAATCACTTAGTTGGTATGATGGCAGGATTTCCATAGAGGGCAAAGACATTACAGCACAAGCTAATCATTATAGTAGAGAGTGAAGCAATGAGAGATGTCATCGTTTTCAGTGTTGACTGATTTAAAGTCGCATAATGACACAAACATACACGATTGATAGAGAACATAAAGGCAGCCGTTCACAGTAATCCGTATAAATACTGCTTTATGTGAATGTTTGCATTCATTCCTGTTGTTCTCTCTGTCTTTTGTCTTTCATCTGCAGCTGAAAAGGTGTCATCGCTGGGGAAGGACTGGCACAAACTGTGTCTCAAATGTGACCGCTGTAACAAGCTTCTGAATGCTGGAGGCCACGCTGAGGTCAGTAAGACCTAATCCAGAAGTGAAATCACTGTTTTTCATGATTAATTGTATTAACAGTTTATTGATGGATATACTGTTGCATGGTCAATCCAAGAAGAAGAGCTCCTGATATTACATGATGAGATGGCCACTTATACTAAATATTGCAGGGGTCGTCCAGATTGCTCATATTGAGGCTCGGGATACACTTTAATGATTAATTACTAGAGGTGTGCATTGGCAAGAATCTGGCGATACGATACGTATCACGATACAGGGGCAACAATGCGATATATTGCGATATTATAAACAAGATGATATATTGCGATATATTGCAACACTTTTGGTGCATCTTTGCAAATTAAACAACATTCTGACTATTATTTTGGTTGCACGAGATTAGATGGCTGGTTGTTTCAAAAAGTTAATTTCTTGAATTTGTCTTTTAAGCAGCATCGGCCCGTTACACGTTAGCCTTTAATGCTACGTCGTCATGGTAACCAGCCATATGTGCAGCAGATTTTACAGACTGAATAGCTCTTGTCACAGTTTCTACTGTTTTCCTTTTTTTTTAATCCAAAATATGTCCTAACATCCACTTTGTACGCTACTGGGAGGGGCTACAGTATCCCGTATTCAACCATTGGTGAGCTGTACAAAGTTAGGATGATTTTCCACAAACTGGTGCTAACAGAGTGTAATATTGTGATATTATGTTTTTCATTTGGAATGTCTGCTGCCAATTAAAATTTATTTTGCAACACAGAAATTAACCACCACTATTAATCTTTGCATATACAGTAAACTGAAAAAAAAGAGAAAATTAAATATCGATACTGTACTCGATACAATATATATTGTATATTGTATCGATATACATATAATATGTATATTGATACAATATCGCAACACGAAATATCACGATATATTGGTGTATTGATATTTTTTTACACCCCTATTAATTACACATCAAAATGGTGACCCACTTTTTACTAATTAGCCACTTATGTCATGATTCCAAGAGCAGACACCAATAAAGCTTTATTTATTACAGCACTCTTCACAGACTCACTGATTAAAAAGCATAACTATAAAATGCATGTTTTCATCCTGCAGGCCGGTCAGTGGTAATGGATCTGTGGAGTCTCATTCATGCAGTTATCCGCACGCACCAAGCATCCCTGAATTGACTATGTAGACTTTATCTCATAGCATCTGTTTTTAGATGTCTGTTTTCTCTAGAAAACATGATTACACAGGTGTTTTTCAGATAGGATCAAAGGTCTACAACTTCTAGTGCTGGAGGATCTCTGCTGTTTATTGATTGTTATTGTGACATTTTACAGAAAGTCAATGCTGCATTATTATTTGACTTATTTGCTGGATTTCACAATTGACAGATGCTTAGCCCTCTGGAATGTTGAACATTTACATTCATGGAGGGGGTAACTTACTTCATTTGATAAATTCCTTGTGTATTTTCTTAAGGATATTACTGAAGCTCGTCCTTTTTTCATGCCTTGTTTTGTGTGTCTGGTTGCATCTATTGATGCGTTGCTTCCTCCCTTAGCCCTGCAGGATGAGCTGCTTCAGATCCTTCCTCTCCATCTTACATAACCAGGCTACACTATCACATCTCAGCATAGATTCCCCTGACTGTGCACTGCTCACTATCCAGCACCCTCACCCAGGGGATCCTCTTATCTTGTCCTTTTGATTTTTGTCTTTCATGACCTGGCCAACAATTCCATTTTTCCCTCTTTTTACGTGCACAAATATCACATACACACACACTCCTCTTTGAGTCTCCCGCTCCTTTCTCCGGCCAAAGAGGATGTGATCTCAAGCCTCCATGTACACAAAAGCAATTTTGCTTGCAGGCCCCATAGGATGCTGGTCTGCTGTTTAATCTCTGCATGATTACAGTAATGTAGTCACACAATCTCTGAGGTCAGTGCTCGCTCAGCCCCCACCCTCAACTCCCCCTCCATCCACACCATGCAAATCCCACCCGAGGCTACAGTGCCAAGCCACTTGCCTGGCTTTAGTAGAAAAAAACAATATGCTTGATCATCGTCATGGAAACCAAATGTAGCTGAGAGACATTTCATACAAAAGATTTTAAAGGGGCCTCGCTTCTGGATCGCCTGCTAGGCTGTTTGTTGTCTTGCCGGGCTGGTATGCAGAAGGTTGTGAACCTCAAGTCAATGCTAGCTGCTTCTTTAAAAGCAGTCAGTTGGACAGAATGAAGCCCAGCGTGGCCTGATTTCTAGGGGCCAAAAAGCCCTAAAGGAGGGCGGCAACTCCCTGAGGCTGATAGCAGAGAGCCAGACTTGAGGAGGCAAGGTGACAAGTCTCCTGTCAACCCTGAAGAAATTATGGCTTCATTTATCACAGCATTATTTTTCTCACAACACAAAATCAGTTGTTTTCCAAATAGCATTGTTTGTTGAAGGTCTTCTCCATTAAAAGTAAACTGCTTTTATAGGCAAACTGTAATGATCACAGGGTTTACAGGTATATAACCCACAGCTACCTCCCTGTACTGCTGAAATAAACTGAATATAGTATACATCACAAATCTAAAACCATCAAAAAATCTAATAAAGAGACATACAGACAGACATCAGTGTTGATTTAAGTACAATTACTTTTTCAGAGCCCAGGTGGAAAGTAATTTTGGTCTAAATTGATTTACAAAATTAAATTTAGTCTTACATAAAGACATTATTACATAAAAAGCTGTAATTTGAACCTGTCGACTTTGTGTGAAATCAGCATAGATTAAGAAAAAATATTCTTATCTTTTAAACTTTCTAAATTCTTCTTTTCTGAAACTAGGCAAGACCAGAGTTCACAAGCCAAAAAGGAAGCAAATCCCTGAAGCAACTTAAAAACATTAACCGTACCGTATAAAGTTAGGGCAACTAATCCTGGAAATGTAAAACAGGTGACTCAATCTTCAATAAAATGAGACAAAAGCAGAAGAAAAACAGCAAAGGCTTCAGATTTGATCCATTTTTATTCTGGTGTCTCACACAGCACATGTAGTCCTGCAAAGCAGCGAGTCGTGGTTGATGAACGGGGCACAGTTTAAGAGAGAAAAACAAAGAGGAGAGGAGGAAGATGTGGGAAGTGAACTGCTGGGAAGAGAGTGGGCTGAAAAGCAGTGGATGATCCATTTTTAGGGCCCCTTTTTACATCTTTACTGATCACATCTTGTTCATACAATGATACCATACCCACGCCACCTTCTGAGGAAAATGAGCTTAAGTGGCAAAAGCAGAGTAGATTGTGGGTACTGTGTGCTTGGTTTGATGTCAGTTTTTCCTGGCACATCGCCCTCTTCATTTGCTTGATTCTTCTCATCTATGGGCATCAGTCTCAGGACCAGTGACCACCCTGGATCACAGCACTGATCTCCCAGCTAATCATGCGCTCATGCAGCAGCCACCACACTGTTCCCAGCATGCATCAGCAACAGGAAATCTATGTCTCAGACTGGATTCCTCCCCTGTTAATGTGGAAAAAAAGGCAGCCACGCATGTGCAGACACAACTCACACTGAAGTGTGGTGTGCACTGTTCCTTGGATACAGTCAGTTATTACAGTGCGTTAATGCAACCTGTGACAATGACATCATTACAAGGCACTAACGAAACAGTCACTCCATCTATGCTCCCCACAAAAGACATCAAAATATACAATGCCATAAAACAGTGGTTATGATTTTTCATACAGGTCGTGTTCAGTTTTATTCTGTTTTGTGTCAGGCTGGTATCTTTGCCTTTTTAATAAAAAATAATTTAGCTTTATCTGTATTTCATGGTGTTTTTCTGTCTCTCCCACAGCATGATGGAAGGCCATACTGCCATAAACCATGTTATGCTGCCCTCTTTGGGCCAAAAGGTGAAGTGTATGCTGTTTTTATTCCACATTGTTACAAAATGAGGCATTTCCATACTCATCATTCACCTCGAGTTCTACAGTGTTACCACATATAAACTAAAGACATGTTAGACTCTTGTAGCCTTGTCAGTGTTTGTTTGGTTTAAAAAGTGTGTATATATATATTTATATATTTATATATGTATATATATATATATATATATATATATTATTATTATTTTTTTTTTTTTTTTCAAAGGTATAACTTGATATTTTATTAATTTATTATTATAAAATATGTTATTTATATATTGATTGTTTCATTTATTTATTTTGTTTGATATAAATTAGACAAAACTGAAAAATGTATATCTCATCAGAATTTCCCTCGGGATTAATAAAGTATGTTTCCCCTCATTTCATTCTTCATATTAAACCACTTATTAAATAATAGATGATTTATTCAAGTATAATTTAGTCTTGATTTATTTATATAGATTTTTGTTTGTTTGGCTTTGTGTGTTTTTTTTCTATGTAATTTGTCACATAAATGACCAAGACGATAATTTCAATATTTTAGTACAGATTTCAATTTCATGTATAAACACATCCTCTCTTACCTATTTGTAGGTGTGAACATTGGTGGAGCTGGTTCATATGTGTATGACACTCCAGCCAACAACAACGCATCTTCTGCTGTTGATTCGGCTGCAAAAGCTGAGGAGAAGCGTGTCTTCGCACCCAAGGCACCATCAAAAGGTATATAAGGACTTCATAACTTATGCAATCAATGTGTGGTTTAAATTTGATAATTGAGTGTTTTTAAAAAAGGTTTTTGTTCAGAATGAAAGCTGCTGACTCAATAATGAAAAATCTGGTTCACAAAGTCTTCTGGGACCTGATGGGGATTTTCTTGGTGCTTTCAGACAGGGTGTGTCTCCCTCCTTCAAAACTCCCTGTTAGCAGGGACAAAATCATTTCAAATGGTGTTTGTGCCTTCTGTGCAGCTTTCAGTTCAGGACTCTCCCTGTCTTGTTAATTGAAGACTGAATTTGGATTTTGTTATTATTCTGGATGTAAATAAAGCTCAACTCATTTGAAGGTGGAATACATAGGAGTGCAGTTTATATTTTATGCAATACTTGATCCAATTCATTCAGTCTCTGCACCACTGTTCCTTTGGACTTGTGATAATTTTGCTTGTGCTTAGAAGAATGGAAAAAAAAACCTTTGCAAGAGGCAGGTTTCAGAAATCTTTGTATTTTACCACCACCTGCTGTAACATGCTCTCTTAGGAATAGCACCTGTTGGAAATCGTGCAATAACTATTCTAACGGGGCCAGATTAAGTTCTTTAATTAATCGTTTTCCCTTAAAATATATCAAACCTGTGAAGCACTGGGTGTAATTTATTCTCATAGCTCTATAATATTAGCCCTCTGGATTTTAGAGCTAACTGGGAAGACTACAGCCCATTCATCAGGCATTTTCCTTTGCAATACCTTGTGCCTTAGCATTATTATAATGTGTGTTACTTCTGCAGCTGGCAGCATCACTACTTTCTCTGGAGAGGCCAACCTGTGTCCCAGATGCAACAAGAAGGTGTATTTTGGTAAGTAGTTCCACGCCTCCAGGAACCAAGGGTGTGGAAAAATGTAGCCATAGAAGGTGTGAACATACAAAGTGGTGCCAACAGTGTCGCACGTATGTTCGTATATATAAGTGTGTGTGCTTTTTTAATTACAGCTGAGAAGGTGACATCACTGGGAAAAGACTGGCATCGACCCTGTCTGCGCTGTGAAAGGTGCAGCAAGACTTTGGCTCCTGGCAGCCATGCAGAGGTGGGAAGGGAACACATTGTATTCAGATTTACTTCATCTACAGTATGTAGGTTAACACGGGATGAGCCGTACAACAACCACTGACCACTGGTATGAAAATGTGTAGAAACACAAACAGGAAAACAAAGTAACCAAGTTGTCAGAAATTGCATGTTCAGCCTGATAATCACCTCTAAAAATGTCTTGTTCTGGAAGTTTACTTTGTCTGCGAACATTTCCAGGTAAGTCTCATGAAAATGAGTACAAAAAACAGTACAAAGAGTACTGTCACATTATATAGCTTTCAACACAGTGACAAAGCTACTGGGGTTTACCGGTGTATTGTATGCAGGGATATTTGTCGATTCAGATATGATATTGACATGATATTAAAGATTCTGCATGTAAGAATTTTGTTTTAAAAGTTTGATCTTTGCTCACCAGTAGCATCATTCTGCTGCACTTACTGCAGCTGGTGGTGGTACAGTCCTGTTCTGCTCTATAGCTTTGATAAGCTTGGCGGCGTAGCAGCTCACCTGCTGCAGGTTCAGTTAGGAGGGGTCCTCCAGCTTGAGAGCAGATGTTGCAGAGCTCTGTGAAAATTAGTTGAACTGACTGCAGTTCTAGACAATGGAGATCAAGACATTTAGTGGGCAGGCATCTAAAATACATCAAAGGCAACCAGTCCAATGTGTAAGTTAAAAAAAGGCAGGATTAATACTTGAATGTACCACCTTTTAATACTAAACGAGTAAATGTGTATGCTACTGTATGATCAAAATAGAGAATGAGCCAAAAAACATTTTAAAAGTTTCCCCATACTGAATTTGAAATGCATTCAAATTACATTGCATCCCCTCGCGCTCCAGTTGAGTCTAATCCACTTGAGCGCAAACTTACATACAAGTTTTAAGTTAAAAAGGTCACTGCACAATGTTTCGTCAAGATGTGGATGTTTAAACATCTTCATATTCTGCAGGTCTTACAAGTAATTTAATTAACAAAAATAAGTATCATTAGGTCGATATTATAATTACAGACTGCAGTGAAATTATTCAACCTCCTTTGCATTAAGTTTCCCCTGCTGTGGGGATTGAATCATTTAGCTAGTGACTGTTAATGGATATTTAATTGCCTTATATAGGTGATGTCAGTATGTAATGTTTCTGTGAGTTTTTTGTGTCTTTACCTTTTTTTTAGTTCATCACGTTTTTTTTCTCTCTTTAATTGAAACCATATCTGTAATTAATCGTGTTTTCTCATTCCAGCATGACGGCCAGCCTTACTGCCACAAACCCTGCTACGCTGTTCTCTTTGGGCCCAAAGGTAACCGCTAGGGGGTGCTGTCAACCCACCAGTTATCAGCCACACTTGAAAGAGAATGTCACACAAGTGTTTCTCAAGAGTCATTTCATCATAACTTTGAATGCATCACAGCAGCTTGCTCAGCCCGAGGCTAACCAAACAGGAGATATTTTGCAACCTTTCCTGCTCATGTTGTACCTTGTCTGATCATCTCTTTTACCCTCTAATACCCACTGCTGTCCGTGTGGTTTTTCCAGGTGTCAACACTGGTGGTGTGGGCAGCTACATCTATGAAAAGGAGCCCAGTGCAGTGACCCAGCCTTGAACCTTTGTCCCCCCTCAGCCTCACCCTTCTTCTCTACACAACACTGACCATCAAACACAGTATTATTTGTAGCCTTATTTCTTATTTTTAATCCTTCCCCACCTGTGCATTCATACCTGAGACAACCAGCGTCTTCTCCCTTCGCTCTGCCCTGGATCAGATTTAGCAGCACGAGGAATGAATTACTGATCACAGCTGCTGCCTGGACACATGTTACGTATATTTGCTAGAGGAGCACAAACACATCCAGCATTCCCACATTAGTGTTGCTCATCATTGCACACAAACGTGTTTACACAAAAGGAGTAATGTATGTGAATGCATTAACAAAAATATATAAATGTCTTCAATTTCAAATCTTTCATCCATGTCTATAAGGTTTTCTGATGATGTATGTGGAGAGGAGAAAAAAAATCAGACTGAAAATGATTCTCAGGTGTGGAGAGGTGCATTGTGGGTAGACAGAGGAGCAGTTTGTTCTCTACGAGGCGGTGACAGCCCGAGGAATTCCACCTCAGAGACTGCTCTACGTACAGGTGGTGCTCAGGAGCACGTTGCCAATAAATTTGTATTTGACAAATGCCATGTTTATAGTTCGGCTGCCTGATAACATTCCTCACATCAGAAAACAAAATCCTAACATTGTAAAAGTGCATCTCTAAAGTCGCTGCTACGTGACTTTGAACGCATCATGAGACGTTTGTGTAATCATATTTCTAAGAAGAATTAGTGTTAGAATCAGGATAAAGAAGAAAAAAGATCAGAAATGCTAATGGATAACAAATTTCCTCTTCAATCTGTTAAAACAGTTTTTACTTTTTTTCTAATAGGCAGAATGTGGGGGTAGTTTTGAGGAGACTGCACGATGGGCATACATGTATTTATTGCTTTAACTCAAGTCCATTAAATTGCATCAGTACTACTAGCCTTTATATGGCAGATAATGAAAGAGGTTTAACGGAGCAATGTCAGCTGTATAAATCTATGATCAAGATTTTTATTATTTTCAAATAAGTAAACCTGCTGTTATTTTCCAAGAGATGACAAGCTATTTGAAGTATTATATTTTTTGCCATTAGCAAATACAGTAGTTTAGCCTGTAGAACTAAAGACAAGTCATTCTGTAAGAATGTGCATTTTAGTATTATTGTATGACTGTTACTGTGTTTCTTACTTGTTGTACATCGTAGGGCTTAATAAACACAGCAGGGCTTGTTGTTGGTAGAGTTGAATTGCTGCACTCTGGCCCGGCTGCATTCTACATTTTGATTTATTGGGTTAATGTTTATTGAACTCTTCGTCTATGTTAAAATAATTGTTTGACAGATTTTGAACTCCTTTTTTCTGTTCATGAACTCCAATAAAGGAACACGACATGGGGTGAGAGTTTGTCTGATTTAAGTGTCTGTTTTTACTTGTAGTCCAAAAGCAAGGCTAATGTATCATTCCTCTTAGTTTAAAAAAAAAAGAAAAATGATGCTGTGTAAAATAAGGCATTACTGCATGCCTCTCATATTTAGTTATTAATGTTGACATTGACCTTTGTACATGAGGCTCTACTACAGTTAATTGCATTTCATCTTATTGATTCGTTTGAGTTCAAGCAGAAGCATAGAGTGGTGACAAATAGTAGCTTTCCATGAAACTGAAAGTGACCTGTCAGTAAGCCTGAAATAATGACTGTTTGTTTTAAATGAGTAAAAAGGCATCTTTTTGCCACCTCATATCCAAAATGTATTGATTGACAGCTACAGGAGCGGCTCTGCTGCTCGGTGGTTTCAGTCTTAGATCATCCCTGAAAGAGTTTCATTGTATGACAGGTCTGGCTGCATTTCTGCTGCATCCACACACTTTCATCTGCACGGTTGCAGCCTATGTTATGATTTGAATCACAAAATCAAAATGTGAACTCCTTTTGCCCACATTTAGTCAATTCAAATTACACTAAGGAAACTTCTCTGTACTGTTGTGCTGGACCGCACCCTAAGAACTATACAGAATGGTTGCCTGGATACAAAACACATCGGCGTATGTGGAGTGACTGAGCTGTCTACAGAGAGCTCTTTATTTCACATTGGTCACAGCATTCTCACACACACCTTTGGACAACTGTGGCCCTGAGCTGACGGCTGCCAAATAAAGCCAGCTGTTGAAGTCAAAAGGAGACACACAGGACTCCACGAGAAGAGTTGTCAGCACCTCACAGGAGGAGGAATTAATTTTGAGCTCATTTCGATTCCAGATCTGAAAATTTGATTAATGAGAAACATTTCACTGTACATTTAGCTGATCACAAATTACATTTTCAAATATTACTGTGTATAACTCATAAATCAATTTGAATATACTTATGAATAAACCCCTCCTAACAAATGATTAATTTCATATTTTCTTCAAATGATTTTCTTTTATCAGTCTTAAAGATGTAAACGATGTTGTTTACTTCTGTTTTAAATCTTATTGACCAGTTAAGGAAATAAAATGTGAGTTTAAAAAAGTTACTCTACATACACTGATGTGTCAGTTGTTCGAGGGTTGATGTAAAACTGGAAGCTGAGTAATTTCAGAAAAGTTTGAAACTTCATTAAAAATCTTCCTGAGATTTATGAGACGCTCTCTTTACAACCTAATTTATAAAAACAAATTTGGAACAGGTTGATGTTTACGATAGTATATCCTCCCCTCTTTGTTTAATAACTGTCAGTTTACACCTGGGATGTGTGAAAACCAGTTGCTAGAGTTGTATTGCTGAAATTGCAAGGTCTTCCATAAAATAAATGTCTGGATGGAGCAGATGTTGCTCTAAAACGTTTACTCTTCAACATTGATGGAGCCTTCACAAATATGGAAGCTGCCCACGCCATAAACACCAATATAACCCCATACCTTCACAAATACAGGTTATTGAGCTGTCTGCTGATATCAAGCTGGATGGTCTCTAGTGTGCAGATCGTGGCGTCCATGTTTCCAAAGAAAATTTCAGATTTCGCTCCGACTGACCACAGAAACAGTTTTCTACTTTGCCTCAGACCATTTTAAATTAGCTTTGGCTCAGAGAAAATTTTGGTGTTTGTTGTAGATTGGTGAACTTCTCCCCATCTTAAATTAAAAAATGTTCAACAATGCTTATGAATAGGCCTAATCTTGAGTCTGTTTTTTGTTTTTCTCGCTATTTAATGATGGTGAAAAGATGTAGGTCATGACAAACTTCGTTCTACTCCTTTCCAGACAGAAAAAAAAGTTTACACAAGGCATAGCTCTGTATATCCGATAGCAACTCAAGTGATGTGTCTTGTTTTTGTATTCTATTTGTTTCACCTATATTTTTATTGATTTGTTCAAAATAAAAGTTTGTCAAATTCTTTACATCTCAGAGGCTCTACCTCTCTGAAATGCTCCTTTTATACCCAGTCATGTAACTGAACTGTCACCAATTAGCCTAATTAGCTGTAAAATGCTCTTCCAGTTGTTTTTGATTTGTGACCATTTCTAGGTGGCAAACTTT